>JAIPRM010012980.1:0-11744 GCA_025469315.1 Stegophylla sp. TES_Ste_2020 | reverse complement strand
AAAATTTTTTTTTTTTTGAAACTTTTATTCTATATAAATTCTGTTCCTGTGTTTTTTTTTTTTTTTTTATAAGGCTCAAAAGACAAGGATTACAAATAATTCATACAAACAAAAAATTTTTAATTTTTTTATTTTCCATAAATTTAAAGACTTCAAAACTATTTTATTAAATTTATTTTTGGTAACAAATTTTTTAATAATTTATTTGGTTTTCGGTAAAATTGTGCATTATTTAATTCTTTATCAGAAGACAAAACGACATAAATTAACAACTTATTAGTTAATATACTTAAATTTTAATTTAATACAGGTTATACAACATTATAATATTATGTAATCACCTCTTCAAGAAATACCAAATAAGTGCATGATATTATAATCTTAAAATCTTAATATTCAAAGTTGTACCGTATAATATTCACAATAACCTAATCTAAACACCGAGGTAGATCACTGAAACCGATTTATTTTAATTTTTAATTAATGGCTAAAGTTGTTTCGGCACTTCATCTCCTTTAATTCCTTAAAAATAATCGTCGTGCAGGTAAAGAATAACATTTATTATTATTATTTTACAGCAATATTTAATTTTGATAAATTAACAATTTTTAATTACTTACTAAAAAACACTAAGAACGTTAAGGTTAGGTTAGGTCAGTGTCGTCAATAATTTGAATTTTGAATACCTATGACTTAGCGTATGAACTGCAAATAGTCGAATCAAATTTGTTTTCATGCGATCGAATTAAAAAAAATTCTTCGAATTAAATAAATTCCCTTTTACAGTTCTAAACATAAAAAAAAAAAAAAAAAAAAAAAAACACAACAAATTGTATAATAAATAATATAACAAATTTACCTACACTTTAAAGCGTGCTTGTGTTGGTGTAGGGAGTTACTCTTAAGTATATAAAATAAAGAAAAAAAAAATTCGTATTACCTAACACATTTTAGTCAATATAATGAATGTTACTTAACTAATAATACTTAAAATCTACAAACAAACCAATTTATTAGTCTCAATATATAAATCCATTTCATTTCTAGACAGAACAATACTTGAACATTCTTTAAATTTTATTTTATTGTTTAAATATTATGATTGAACGTGATTAGGTAACGAATTAAATATTACAGGACCGAAATGATTAATGCATTTTCGACCAAAACTCGTTTATACCGTAAAACCTGTTGTTTTCCCTCGTGGGAAATCTTTTGTCGAGGCTTAAAGAAGAGAAACCATACTTATGTTTTTAAAAACAAACATAACTGTACGTTTTTCAAAAAAAAGCAAACTGCGTATGGCGTACGCTTTAGGGAGACGGGAAGCCCATATCCTCCCCTGTTTTTAAGAAGTTCCCGCCGCCGCGCCGTATACGTATCGGATTACATTCGCACGACCTGAATATTATTATTATGCGATAACATGAGAGCGTATATGCGTATTTTTAGAGTAAAACGTCGTCCACTGATCGTGAGCGGAGGAGGAGGCTTCTTTCGTGACTATACGGCGAGTTTAAGAAAATATTCCCCGGATACGGTGGTGCTTTGCGACGCGATGTTTTGGAAACGTATGTAAATTTCTCCGCTCGAGTGCAGACGTCGTCTGACGGCCGACTACGGGCGGGCGGGGAGACGGGATGAACCTAACCGAATATGCAAATAATCCGGTCATTTCACACACACCCTCTCCCCCACCCCGGCAATTGACAGTTTTATTTTTTATATAATATCGCGTTCAAGGTAGGATCATCTCGCTTTTTTCACCGAGAACAACCGCATCGAATGAGCTGTTAACCTCTTTCGTTATTTGTACGTGCATCGCCGCCACGTTCGACGGGATGTAATTTCACCATCCCCTTATTATTCATCCTCTTCCCCGCCGCCCGCCCGATCACACTGTACGTTTCGGTAAGCCCGGAGTTTCCTCCAATGACCTCGTTTAATGTCTTCCGTGCGTATTCATCAAATCGTACGAACCGGAAAAATTTCGTTCGTTAAAAAATAAGAAAAAAAGAAAAAATCGATTTACGACTCTTCCGGACGTGTAAAATATATAAATTAGTTTTAGATCTACCGAGCGTAGCGAAGAAGAAGTCAGAGGTACTGGAATCTCTGTTTTCCTTCTCGAAAAAATAACACACTCGGATCAGCTGTTACGTTGTAAATTATTATTCTCAATAGTTTTTGCCAAAAAACAAGGGAAATCTATTTCAAAAATCGAGTAAAAACAGCAGTAGAATATGTAGTTGATTATATTAATCGATTATAGTTGTTCAAAATGGTCATGGGTAACTCCAAAATTACAAGTGTGCAGGAAACTTCAAAACGATTGTCAGCAACAGCAGTAAAAAAAATATACAGAATGAAAAATATGTTCTTGACCTGCACGCTTGGGACACAAATATAGAAAATTTGGAAATCACTTTGTCAGCTCTTTTTCCCGACTTACAGACTACAGTGAACGAGTCGGGCTTTGGACTAAATTTAATTCGGGGGCGGGGTAGGTTTCGTATGTTTTTGGAAAAATTGCTTCTATACGAACGGGTTGCTGTTGCTGATCACTGCCCTAGTGAAATAGTGATCAGCTGATCTAGCGTCACGCCAACGATTTTCCACAATAGTGCGTTGCAATACATCAAGGGGTAGGTTAAGTCAATGGGGTCCACCAAAAGGGAAAAATGATGTCGTAGTAAATATGACAAAAACTTGTGGATGGGGTGAAGTGGAAACTAATGGCACAAACAGACATGGAAAAAACGTTGTCCTCACACCATCGCACTTACATAATATAATTCTTCTCGTGCCTGTTTTAAATCTACATAAAATATTTTTTTTGTTTTCGTCAATCAGCTGCTGCAATAAATAGCTTTTTATTCGAATTCCGATCTCGGAAGCCATTCGACGACGTGTTAGTTGATGACATTTGTTCGTTTTATTGTACTCGTTTTAATTCTTATAAAATACACGATTTGCTTATTCGGTAATTTACAAAACAAAGATATACGACTACGCGCCATTTATCATTGTTGTTGTTGTTAAGGAATGCGTTCCAAAAAAAAAAAAAAAAAACTACTTCTGGAATTGATTTTTTTTTGTTTTTTTTTTTTTTTTTGTTGTTAACGAACACGAACGGAGTCCAAAGAAGAAATGTTATTTTTGTAAACGAATAGAGAAAAAAGAAACGTGAATTAATTCTTTATTTTAAGCCATAGACGCGAAATTCTAACCTTAATTCTTTCTAAAAACAATGTGAACAATAATTGTATTTTTCTTAAAACTTCTATTTGAATAGACACTGTGTCAGTGTATACAGTATGTAAATTAATTTTCAAAAATAGCCACAAAATATATAGAATTACTTATAAGTTATTCAGAGAAAAAAAAATATATATATTTTGAAATCGGTTGAATTTTGAATGAATGAGAGCATTTTATTTTTCGAAAAACACAGCAAATCGTAAAATTGTATGATTTTTAAACTTTTAAATAGATAACTAATAATATGATATTTGAAGTACACACAACTCATTAATATTTTTTGTAATATAATGTAATAAATGTTCAAAATGCCCCCCCCCCATCCCCGTTGACTGCTATAAATAAGTCAATTTTTTTACAACCATGATCTTTGTAATGAAATTATTCATTTAATTGCTGTGTTTTTTGAAAAATAAAATGCTCTCATTCATTCAAAATTCAACCGATTTCAAAATTGTTTTTTTTTTTCCCCCGAGTAACTTATAAGTAAATCTACGAGTAGTAAATACGAGTACGTAAAACAAAATATAAGTAAAGTGTTTGAGAAATATTTCGAGAATAGACTCGATGGTTTAATATTATTATTATGATTTTTATAAAATTCGGGGTAAAGCGAGGAATCCGTTCCATTGGAACGGTGAAAATAACAAAGTTCAATAATAGTAAAGGAGAAAAAAGGAATTGAACGAGAATTTTTTTTTTTTTTTTTTTTCATTAACGTTGAAGGTACACGAGGGATTGAACGGGGATTCCTATACAAAACGAACGTTAACAACACACTGCTGTATTTTTGGTATTCACGTGATGTATTATATTCAAATGCGCCCGTCAACATAACCTATATCTCGAGAAATAGTTCCCGACCGAGTTTTTATTAATCCGAAGCAATAAAAAAGAACATTTTCCGGTTCGTTTTTTTTTTTTTTTTCGGACGATTTCGGAGCTCGATTACACAATGCATATTTACTGACAATAATAATTGCGGTAATTTGTTGTTGTTGTTTTTTTTTTTTTTTTTTTATCATATCACAAAGGGTGTGATCACCCCCGTCGCTCCTCCTTCTCAAAACCACCACTTTACCGAGATAGTGAAAAAAAAAAAACATTCTCGAAAGTAAATAAAAAACCCCAACGCGTAGAAGCAGCGCAACAAAAATAAAAATAAAACTTTCATAACACTTAAAAATTAAAGTCAAACAGTTTTTTTGCATTCCTTTTTTGCATTCGTGAAAGTGTATCCGTTTGAAAATTATTATAATATGTGTCTTTCTCACCGACGCTTTTAATGATTTTCGGCGTCGGAGAAACTCGGTCAACAAAAGCTCGTGATTGGATGTTTAAGTGTTTGGGGGTGAGTTGATAAATGACCCGTTTAGCTCTCGCGATAGGTGGATACTCGGAGAGACATAATTTCTCAGTTCTTTTCGAAAAACGTTGCGACCACACACACACACACACACACACACACGAACAGAACAATATTTTGGTACCTAACGGACGGGTCAAAAATTAACAATTGAAGAAATTTAAAAACAATAACGTTTTATTGTACTGCACAATGTGCGTGCGATACAAAACATAATATGATTAATGTTGTGTTTTTACCGAATGGCACTAGTAAATGACGTTTCTGATGAAGTTTTTTCAAGTTTTTCTTTTTTTTTTTTTCACGAACGTTTTAAAAATCACATTTTTCATTGCTCGCGTCGACGACTACGGTTAACAACGTGTATTTACAAAACCGCATATTCGGCGACAATAATATTGTCAAAACGAAGATCGTCACTTGGCGAGAATAAGTGAGAATATATACTATGTTGTGTAAATGGCCGAGTCTTATATCAAGCATATTGAATTATAAATTATTTTTGCTAAAAATTTTCAACACCATTAAATGTATTTTATATTAAAATCGCGTGAAATTTCGTTTGAAATCTTGGTGGGTGTGTGTAGAATTTTAAAGAAACGATAAATCATTTCCACAATAAGACGATTCTGAACGAAGGAAGTTAATAACATACAGAAGAAGAATAGTGACGTCACTTACAACACACCCACCAACAGTATCTGACCCGAAGTGTGAAGAATATCCGCGGTGTGAAGTGTATCCGGCTTTCTTGTCTATACTCTACTTTATAATACTTTACTCTATACTTTACTTTACATTTTTTTTGTCTAATAAATAAAGAAAAGGAAAAAAATTAATGAAAAAAAAACCGTTGGAAAAATTTTCGTTCACATTTTCTAAAATTTTCTTGCGCCAAAATGTTCCTCATATTATTTTCTATCTATGCTAAAATTTTTATAAAATTTGAATCAAAAAATGATAATTTCCGATTTTTTTTTGTCAAATTTTCGGGTTGTTTTTGCTCCCCAAAAAAATTAAGAATTCAGAAATTCAAAAAATTACTTTTCTAAGTACCAAGTAGAGGCGAATTCGGGGTTTTGAAAGGTTGCTGATAAAGATTTTCGGACGAGTACATCCATACGAAAAAGTGTATACAGAAAAAAATAAATAAATAAATAAATATAATTTTAAAAACACTACTACCCTAGCTTCTTAGTTCCGTTGGGCAGCATTTTGAAATTTTCAAATAGATTTATCTCAAAACTATGTTTCTTAGATTCCGAACGAAGTGAAGAAGCTTACTCGTCTAAAAGTTTCGATCAGTAACTTCATAGATCCGAAATCGAACACAAATGGTACTTTAAAGAGGTCATTTTTCAAATTTCTCAATACTTTTTCCAAAAACGGGGAAAAACTGTCAAAAAATTGACGAAAAACGGCAAAATATGCAATTTCCGTAAAATTGAAAATTACTTTTTTGACATAACTTCTAAAATAACGTAGCTAAGAGCTTGAAATTTTCACCAACCATTAAAAATAGTCACGAGAACATTTCATAAAAAATTTCAAAATGATTTGATCAATTTTGAGTTAAGTACGGCATTACGGAAATTTCTCTTTTTTTTTTGTTAGTTTTTATGTAATAAAATGTTTGATATTAAGACGTGAACATTCAATATAATCTCATTGACATATGATATGTCTAATGGATCTGAAAAAATGTCTAAAATCGTTAGTCAACTTTTTTTTTTTTTTTTTTTTCTCATACCCGTTTGAAGTTCGACGTTAGTTTTACCTAAAATCACGCACTTTTTGAATTATGATGGCAGTGTTCGTACCAAGGGTGCGATGTATCCGCAGGTCGTACACGAACTGCGATCCGTCGAATTTTCACCAAAAATAATCGTATCACGTAGCGTTTTACGACGGAAATAATTAGCGCCGAAAATATACGACCGCGATTCGAAAGCGTATAAATCGCTATAAACGTCACGACGACGTATATAGGCGGGGGGGATCAGCACGCGGTCCTTTTCAACCCCGTCGACCGTTATTACGTTTTATTAATGACCACCGCCCACCCCCGGGGGGGGGGGGTAACGATCGTTTTTAAATGTTATAGTAATAATATTATTTATCTTAATTATTTTCGAAAAAGCTCTCAGTTTCGTAAATCGATACGAGTCGAACGACTTCCGTCACGTTTACACGCGGGTAATTAATATTATGATGATCAGTGGCGCAACCAATCGGGGGAGGGGGGGTTGTTTTGGGTGTCCGGACTACTACCCCCTTGAATCATATTTCGTTACACTAACGACAATATCGGGGTAAATGATATTTTATCAAATAATGAAAAATGAAAAAATTTCTAATCTCCTTGCGCACATACTTCATTAATCAACTTTTATCTAAAAAGATGTTTATAATTTCCCCTCCAAAATCGAGTTATCAAGTGATAACGTGTAATTTATAAATTATTATTATATATAACATGTAACTGCACAATTTAGCATTGTGTTTTGGTCCGTCAAAATCGACCATAGTGTTATTTGGCGACAAAAACTCAGGCGACTAATTATTTACCAACTAAATTTCCAATCAAAGTAAAAACGGTTTTTTGTTTCTCCTGAAAAGTATCCAAATTGTTGACACTTGTAACGATTTATGGAAATTTTATTCTATGAGCATTGAAAAAAAAAAGCCGGACATACTTCGCACCACGTCGGGTGGGATTCTCTTGACGGATGTATTGAATTTTAAAGAAACGATAAATCATTTGTTCAATAAAACGAGATTCTGAACGAGGGAAATTAATAATATAAAAAATTAACGAGAAAAAAAAATGTTAGAAAAACACAAAATGTTTTTTCACATTTCCAAAATTTTCTTGCGCCAAAATCTTTTTCATAGGATTTTCTATCCATGTTTATATTTGGGTAAAAAAAATGACGGTTTCCAAGTCGTTTTGGTCAAATTTTGGGTAGTTTCTTCCAAAAAAGAAAAATTTAAGAATTGAGAAATTCAAAAAATGACCTCTCTAAAGTACCATCTAGAGGCGAATCGGGTTTCAAAAAGTTACTGATCGAAACTTTCGGACAAGTATTTCCATACGAAAAGTTGTACACAGAAAAAAAAAAAATAAACATCATTGTAAAAACACTAGTTTCTTCACTCCTTTCAGAATCTAATATAAGTACATAGATATTTTGCGTAAATATATGTAAATTGTTAAGTACGTAACTTTTTTTTTATTATTTTTATGATTTTATTAAGAAAATATATAAATAACATTTACATATATATTATATATATATATTCAACAATTATGTTACATTGAGAATTTAATAGTACAATATACATTTCAGAAATTTCTCGAAAATTTCTAGATATTATTTCCCCTAAGGCGTTTCTCAAAAATTAAATGTTTGAAATTTAACACGTCTCTAATAATAATCACACGACGATACGTTATTGTCTCTTGGTTCGGCGTTGTACACGGAAATAAAAATGTCGCCTAGAGACGTGACATAAAATATCACGTGACATTTATTATATGTGCGCCGGCGCACTGAGCAGTGTGAAATCGATGATTTACGTCTTGAACATAAATCATAGGAGGAAAAAAAAAAAGAGAAAACGTGTCTCCGACGCAATAATAAATCGCGTTATTATGAGAATATTTGTGCGGCGGTGACTTACGCACTATCCTACCCCCCCCTTCCCTACCCCCGAACGAGAAAACATGACATGCAAATTTTCTATTGATGGAAAAGATAAAAAAAAAAAAAAATATTACAGCGTTTGCTCGTAATATTATAATATTATAATCTTATCCACTCGATGTATAATAGATTAAATTATAACGATATTATAACATATTATTGTATTAATACGAAAAATAATGCCTTGTATATATTTCCCCTCTCCCCCCCCCCCGGTCATAAAGAAAACAGAACTTCTGCTGAACGATACGCTAATTTCCTGTAAAAGTATTCGGTGGCGTAAACTGGGTGGTGCAAATGTAGCAACTGCACCATCACATTTGAAAAGCGGTGGTGCAAGTCTTATACTTTTGCACCGCCAGAAAATTTATGTATGCATGCTGTATCGTTTCTATTTTCAAAAGTCATCATTAATTGTTTCCTAAAGAAATACAAAATTGCAACAATTATTGTCCTACAACTGTGTCTCTTTTATTGATATTTAACCTTATGTGCGTTGAATTTAAAAAAAAATAATAAATCATTTTTTTCAATTAACTGATTCTGAGCGGAGTTTCAGCTAATTAAAAACGACAAAAATTTTTAGTATTGTACACATTCTATCCGAAATTTGTTTATGATTATATTGTATTATTGATATTTTCGTGATTCGAGCAATATTACTTTTAGAAGAATAGGTAATAACAGAATAACCTGCGTCTATTTAATTATACTGGGTAATTTTTGATTGTTTTTGGAAAAGTCAAAAAGTTTTGAGACCTTTGAAAAATTACATCTCTAAAGTACCCTGGAGATTTGATCTCTACTTCTGTGTATTTCCATAAAAATTAAAAGAAAAAAAAAAAGAAATAGACACCATTATACAATTACTAGCCTCTACAATTCCCTTAAAATTTAACAGTGTTTACTATTAAAATAATTCTGTACTCGTTGATTATTTTCTGCAAAAAATGTCGGACACACTTCGCACTATGGGTATGCTTCATTACTTAGGTGGGACTTGGTAGATGGGTTAAATTTCAAAGAAACGTTTAATCAATTCATCAATAAAATAATTCATAGTGAAGCTTCAGTATATACAGGTTAATTTGTTATATGTTTTAGATTTTCCTACCCAAAAAACTGAGAATCAAAAAAGAATTTTTTATGGAAATTGAATTGTTAGAAAAAAAAATTATAAAAACAGAAACAAAACGTTCACATATTAAGAATTTTCTTCCGTCAAAATGTTCTTCGTATTTTTTTCTATTTAAATTAAAATTTTTATGAAGTTTAGCCGGTTTTTCCTCTGTAATGTAATAACGTATGTAATGGCCTCTGTACATTATCATCTAGAATTATGGTTTAAAAAGTAAGTAGTCGAAACTTTTTGTAAATATTTCTTACACTTAAAATTGTTAACAAGAAAAAAAAAAAAAAACACCAGCTCCTTCGCTCCACTCAGAGTTATTGGAAAAAAATATTATATTATGTATATTGTTTATCAAGTGGAGATTAGAAATGAAAGTAGGCGTTTCGGTGCGTTCGAAATGAGAATGTTTGTCTTTTCTGCATCACCAGAAATTGTGGCTAGTTGTTCACGCCACTGAAAGTATTTTCAACGTTCAATTCCACAGTCATGTACACGGTTCACTTGTGTCATACGTGAGACCGTATGTGAATAAAAGGGGTTTTTATCTTAAAAGTTTATGTCAAAAAAAAAAAAAAAATTACGAAAATTACATAAGGGATTTGTACGATCTCTTTTCTGCTGTATTACGTGTGGTGTGAGTGTATTGTATACTATATATATATATGTATACACCTTATGTAAGTACATATAATATCTGGGGGGGGATGATCTATATTGTGTTGTATTATACGCGTCCAAATGGGGGATTTATGTGGCGTAACAGTCTGATGCGCACTGACGGGGGAAGTTATTTTATGTATTTTATTTTATTTTTACGTTGTTACAGGAAAAGGATCGATTTAGTCTTATATTATATTTCCTGTATTAAAAAAGGATACAAGAAAAGGAAATCGAAAGCGGTTTAACGTATTATTATTATTATTATTATTATAATCGGTGTTGAGTACAATTGAATTATCTCCGGACAAGATAAAGATAATTTCAATCGTGTGCCTATAAGCTAAAGATTAAAATGTAAAAAAACTTTATCTATAGATAAATGTATAAGATGATGAATTATAAATTTATCGAGATAAATATAATATTATGTGGATAGTTCCCAACTCCGATTGTATAATACAATCATTATTGATGACGACGGTTAAGTCCCCAAAAATGATTTCGCTACTTTATTACTCGTAATAATATGTAAACTCACCTAAAATAATTTTGCTACGGAATCGCTTCTGAGTAGATTCCACTAAAAATGTATTCAATTATTATCAGAAATTATAGCCAATTGTTATTTTACATTACAGTATAGCCAATAAATTATTATATTAGATCCAAATAAGTGTTTAAAATCCATAATATCGCTTATCAAATCTAACAACCAGAAAATTGTATTACGATTAGTTGATATAGATATTTAATATAATTTAATCCAATGGAAAAATACCCGAAGCGTAATGTTATAATATTTATACAATAATGTCATATCATAATATAAACATTGATATCATCAGACATTGAACATCTGTTTTGATAATTTATCGATCGATATCAAAATTTGATTTTGATTCCGCAAGAAAAATCGATCATTATGACGTTAAACACTACTTAGTGGTCGTCAAGCCAAACTCTAGTTACTTTGGAATTGATAAAAATCCAAACACCTTTTTTAGGGGAGTTTATATATAATGAACACTACGCAGAATCAAAATAATTTTTAGGGGAAGTCACATCAAATTAATACAGTAGCAAAATAATTTTTAGGGAAGTTTACTACAGGAGAATTTACCTCCGTTTCATTTAGGGGAGTTTACAATCTCCCGTCTCTTTCAACGTGGTGCTTCTATGCATATTAGCCTAATAATAGCCTAGGGGACGAATCGAGTTCTGGTGTTTAACGGGAGTGCTGTGATTTAGATAAAATATTATTTCCCCCCCCCCTTCATCAATATCAGTATCATATTAAATTCTCGATTTTGGTTTTCCCCCGTTTCGTATTTCTACGAGTGCCTTTTTGACCACCACCTTGACCTCTCTGTATCTTTAGGCCGGTGTCGCGGATTCGAGACGCCGCGAAGGAATATGGAAAGAAATGAAAAAAAGCCGGACATACTTCGCACGATGGGTGTACTTCGCACGGCGGGTGGTATTCTCTTGACGGGCGTATTAAATTTTAAAGAAACGATAAATCATTTCTTCAGTCAAACGATTCTGAACGAAGGAAGTTAATAATATCAGAAAAAAAAAATGTCCAAAATTTTTTTTTCACATTTTCAAAATTTTATCG
>JAIPRM010012979.1:0-11744 GCA_025469315.1 Stegophylla sp. TES_Ste_2020 | reverse complement strand
ATTACTTTTTTGTCGAAATTCTTGAAGTACTACAGTAAAAATGACATTAAACATTAAACATTTATCTTTTATAAACTTGAAAAAAAAAAAAAATGTAAATACTCTTGAGGATTCTACAAATTCTAGAATTGTAGAATTTCTACTTTTCTTAAAATTTTGTTTTTTGTCTACTCTGTAACAAAAAAAAAAAAAATCATACCTACTAATCATATTTCCAAATTATTGAACACAATTTAGAAAAATTAAAAAAATGCACCAAAAATATTAAAAAATGACCGCAAATCGAAAAATTACCCAAAAAATGCAAATAATGCAAAATAAAAATTGTGCCATTAGATACTGTATTTCATGAATCAAATTTCTGTAGTGACGAGCAACACATTAGAGCAAAAGAAAAAAAGATGTAAATACATCAAGTTCCGGGCCCTAGTCATAGTTTTATAGTGATACAAAAAATGACCATTAGATGCCAAAATATTCCCTTAAAATGTATTAAAAATCAAACATTGTGTTATATTCGGCTCCACGATCCTTGTTCGATAATTCACGTATGTCTCCTGTGCAGTATGTGTATTTCAATAAGGACGTGATCGAATTATAAACGATTACGATAGACGGATAGACGGATGATCTAAGTAATTTTTGGCGCGCGAGTAAAAATGTGATTTTATCCAAAGAAAAAAGCGTCGAAAATGTCTAGCGAGAAAAGAATGGTGTCTTTTCACGCTTGAAAATTTCTGGAATGTCGCCCGAACAACCATCACGTCGTATGCAAAGGCGTGTATGCAAGCGCGAAAACAAAAAAAAAAAAAATGTGTACTACGCTCATCGGGGCTCATTCTCATACTCTTGACGGGTGTATTTAATTTTAAAGAAACGATGAATCATTTCTTCAATAAAACGATTCCGAACGGAGCTTCTAATCAACACAATAATAATAATAATAATAATAATAATCAGTTTTGAAGAATTGAACTTAAATGGTGAAATATAAATTATTTTGTTACATACAACAACATTGATATTCATTTATTCACATACACCTAATTATTTTTGAATATTTCGTAAATAATTTCAAATTACAATAAAATATAAGCTTCATAATAAAATAAAATAAAATTAAGCGATTAAAATAATTGTAAATCAACTGTAACATGGCGCATTTAGTCAGTCAAGGTTAAAAAAAAAAAAAAACGCAAAAAATCCGATTTTATGTATGATGAAATTATGTTATGAAAATTCAATGGTGTCAATTTTAATTTGGATCTTTCGTATTTTCGGTAATTGTTTAGACTGTTTAGAGTTATTTCGGTGTATTTAATAATTTTTTCTATTGTACATTTCTCATTGTGAGTCACATTTTTTTGTAACGCATTATTTTCATAATATTCTATTATTGTTATTAATGTTTGGAAATTAAAGACCTTATAGACATGTGTAGTTCGTACTACAGGCCTTTTTTGTTTTCTCACGGGTTATCGCACAAATAATAATAATGTTAATATCAATAACAATAATTTTTGTTTTTTGAAGTATAAAATTTATAGCATAAAAATTCGATAAAATGTAAACTATAAATTATGGTATAATTTGAATTTATTATTTTTTTAAAAAAAAAGAGTACTTTGTTAGGTGATTAAATCAGTTGAATAGATTTTTTCGTTGGTTTTGTGGAAATTTTCATCAAGTGCCGTGCCCCGATATATTTTGTAATATTTTATTGCACCGGTGTTCAATAAAATTAGCGTTTTCAGAGATCCCGCGCAAAAGCACGCCGTTCCATTGAGATTGACAGTGGGGAAACAACACACGCCCGTCCGGCCCCCGAAGCGACAACGACGATGATGATGACGATGATGATGATGATGATGATGACGTACTACCGGATATCCGCACGGCCGTGTGACCAACGGCCCGAGAGGACAAAAGAGCCGAGTGCACACACACACGCACACGTACAACTACCGCGTGCATACGTACATTATACGGACACATTATTATAATATTATTGTGTGCGGCATTAAACTAGTCTCGTTAGGTTGTCAAACTTAAGGGGTCCTGACCCCTGTCTGTGTATGTGTGTGTGTGTGTGTGTGTGTGTGTGTGTGTGTGTGTGAGTCAAACATAGGGAAATTTTTTGTAGGAGATCACAACGCATTACAATAATCGAACGCTTTAAGTGAATATTACCATGTTGGATATTAATCAACCTACTAATTATTCATGACATTAAGTATATAAAAAGAAATTGTTAAGTATAAAAGCAGAAATAATGTTATAAAATGTAAATTAATTGAATACCTAATTAAAATAAATTAAAAATAAATTTTCTTAATAAAATACTTAGCCACCATAGAATTCCGCGCTGTACAGTATCTTAATCCCCCTTAGGCGAGAAAATCCCCATAGGTTGGAAACCACTGGAATAGAATATACGATTATCAGCTCGATATCGGAGGAGGCGTGAATACTACGGCACATTTTGTTTTTTCACACTCAAATAGAATTTGAACATGAGATTTAACGATTTTTTAATACGCCTCAAGTACATAATGACAATGTGAAATGAAACTCGCTTGCGTAGTATGTGTTTACTGTTGAACGTAATATATAAATAGGAAGCACAAATAGGAAGCTTGCGGATACTGCTATTATTTTTGATTAATGTTTACACCATCAGAGTGCATTTGCGCGATTCACCAACGGTTTCACACACACCACAGCCTGCCGATTCGATTGCAGGGATCGTAATTATTATTAATGAAAACCGATCGTAACCTAACCGAAATGTTAATTGAAAGTAAAAATCTTGGAAGATACTTTCCGAAAACCCACTCTACACCCTATGATAAGAAACCACTAACCAAATTTCATACTCATAGCTTTAGCGGTTCCGGTTAGGCAAATTTTTTCTGTTTTTTTTTCCAATTAAGACTTACGAGTAGAATAAAATTCTTTCTTACTGGTTGCCTGTGTTATAATAGCGAACTGTTCAGTTTAATGTCAGTCCGATACGTCGTGACTTGAGTTGTGAGTTGATACGTCAGTTCACCTCCCTTTTATACTATTTAGATAATAAAATTTGTAATTTTTATACAATGATTTTTTTTTCTGTAGCGACTTTTCAATCGGAATGCAACTACAAAAATATCAGTATTTTTTTCCAAAGTTTGGGAAAAACTACCCAAAATATGACAATAACGCCTTTAAAACCTTTTTAATCCAAAATCAATGAAAAATACTGAAGTCCAAAATATTTTTAACGTGTCAAAATTTTTCAATAAATACCCTCCAAGAATTTTCAAACGTAATGTGTAAATCTTAATTATGAATACTAATTTATTGATTTTTAAATTTCACCAAGAGTTTATTGAGATTTCTTTATGAATAGTATTTAAACTAAGTTTTCACTAAATATAGACTCGGTACGGTCTATGAATATGGCTATTAATTCCAGCACCGGATCTAAGTGGGGCAATCAAGAGCACATATCCCGGACACTAATCATAGAGGAAATTAATTAACAAATTGAATAAAAAATGTTTACCACCTACTCATTCATTTTCAACGTATATTTTAGATTATTAATCAAAAATATTGACACATCTTCAATAATCAAAATTTTGACTAATTTTGGATGAATTTTTTTTTTTGTTTTGTAACTTACAAGAGTGCTATATTATTGTATGTTGCTCCCCGGGTGACATAATTTCTAAGAGATTCGGCGCTGATTAATTCTCTCAGTTGTCAAACTCACCGTCTTCATACACTTGCACATTTAGTACACACGCCATATTGTACAAACACACACACACACACACACGTATACACAAGCGCCAATCAACAACGACCGACGACGACGGCAGATAATCTATATTATATTATTATTTATATACAGTGTACGTATACGTCGTCGCAATGGCTGTGCGCAGTCACGTGACCTTTTTCCGCTCGACGACGTCTCGACCGTACTGCAGTAGTCGTACGCACGTGTGTACCTGTATAAATATAGCGCAAACGCTCTCTAAAGTCGCGGCCAAAATGTTTTCGCAGCCAATATTTGAAATGCCAACGATAGATTCTGATCACTGGGGCGGTACAGCAGCCATGGGCACACGTACTACGAGTGTATAAATAAAAATAATTAAATATAGAAATAATAATAAATAATAATAATAATAATAATATATAACCTAACCTAACCTAAATAAAAATTATTATTATTATTATTATTATTCCGATGAATTATTATTGACCCGGTTGCACGCGACGACACGGTGTGAAAAAAAAAATATAAAAGGAAAGCGACGATTTTCGTATGTAACGCGAGTACGTTACGTACGATATTATTGAATTATTTATAATATATTAATACGTTATTGAAACCGAATTTCTTGTTTTTTTTTTTTTTTTTTCATTTTCGTTTTTCCGCTCACCGCGCAGGTGATGATAGAATACTCGTACAGTTTAACCGACTGCTACTGGACACAGTTTCGGGCTATTTCTAGACTGTCTCCGTCAGTCCACTGCAGCCGCCGCCGCCGCCGCCGCAGCATCACACACAATCGGTGCCCGTTGTTGTCGTCAACGACACGCACGCACGCACGCACAAGAACGCGAATCGCATACGTCATTAAAATCGCAATATATTAATATTTGTTTTTTTTTTTTTTTTTTTTTTTTACGCCAAGATTGTGTCACAGAGACTAGATGTGACTAATTAAATAATAAACTCTTTGATAATCTGATTTTTAGCTTTCATATTTTTTGATATATTATATTGGTTCCTCGTTTTCCTTTTTGTAAATACTTTGCCTCCTGTTACCTTGTTGCAAGTGTTCATTTTTTGTAACAAATTATTTATTGATAATACTAAATATTTGAAAAAAAAAAAAAAAACAATAGCATAATACCCCGTACAACACAATCATTCAATTATTTGTAAAAAAAAATATTCGATTTTAGATTTTGAGTGAAGCAATTACATGTTTGATTTTTTCATCTATTTTCGGAAACACTTTTTCGTAAATAAATACTTGTTCTAATTAGTCTTTTTAGTACAGAAATTCGCACCCAAATAGTAATTATTTATGGAGATCATTTTCCAAAGATTTTTTCCCAAAAACAAGGAAAAACTTATTAAAAATTTAAGAAAAACAGCTAAATAAAGTGCCGTAAACGACATTTTTATGTAATCGATTTTAATAATTATTATTCATAACTCCAAAAATAGTAGAACTATAAACCTAACCACACACACTCACACATAAATGTACGCACACACGTTTAAGTGATTTTGTTTCGCTCCAAAACGCGATCACACTGCAGCTAGTGCAATTAAAAACCGTGTCCAATTAAAAATCTATTAAAACCTTTCGGCCCGAATTTCGCGTTTGGCCCGCGCATCTTGCCCCCTTTTTTTTTTTTTTTTTCTGAATACGCGCGTGTAATTGTGTGCTTGTCGATCGTTATCTTTATTTAACGAAGATTAATATCATCGTTTAATCTATCGTTGAACGTACAACGGGTTATCTCAATTATTATTATAAACTACGACGACGACGACGACGACGACGACAATAGAGACGATTTGCGAATATTCCGTGACCCGCAGACAATGTAATATTATATTATGCAATGTATACACCCGCCTATATTATAATTTATTTTTATTATATATATATATATATATATATTATAGTCAACATAGACGTAGACACTACATAGCTACCATAACTAAGCCGTTTCCGGGCCGCGCAGCTTTTTTTTACGTCGTCATCGAAGACGTCTAGCCAGACTAGTTTGAAAAGACTCTTATTAAAACAGATCTTATAAATAATAATAATAAAAAAAAAAATCAGAAAGTCACTTCAGAGACTTATATTTTAGATTCAAAGAAGAGCAAAAAGGCTATAGCGGTATAAAAACGATGTGAATTGATTTTTCATAAAAACACTTTTTACATACTCGTATACGTTAAAACTGGTAACTTTTTAGTTCAGAAATTTGTTCTAGATGGTACTTAAAGCGGGTCAGTTTTTAAAATTCACGACGGGTTTTCCAAAAACTACTGGATTTGAGAAATATACGTCGTAAACTAGATTTTTATTTTCTAATTTCAGTAATATAGTCGTAGATTTTAAAAAAAGTTTTAGAAAAAGAAACTTGAAATTTTCATCCATATAATATAATATAAACTACAGATTTTTTCAAACAAATTTACCACTTTTGGGATAGAAGTAGAGTTTCGGAAATAGCACGTTTTTTTTTTCTTTTGTTTTTATCTAATAATAGTTTAAATGCTTTCAATAAATGCAACGTCATAAAATTCTATAATATATTATTATTGAGCATAACTAAATTAGCAAGAATGAGGTAGATTTTTATTTTTGGAAAATACTTTACCTTTTTACCTTTTTTTTTTTTTTCCAAAAAGTATTACACTATAGTAATAATGTATAATATATATATATATTTAGGACCGAAATTTTTAATCTGAATTTTTTTACTACAGTTTAAGAAAAAATTCAAAATAGCAATGTTGTGAATCTAATTTATTAGATTATAAAATTATAAATAAAAAAAAGTTATTCCATATTTCCGGTCTTTCTGATACACCCTAATAATATATTTTTATTATTTTAATCACGCGCCAACTGCGGCAGTCAAACACTGGTTGGGATGGGGGGGAGGTGGGGTGAAACTATTGCCGATTCAGTGCGAAGAGACGAAGAAACGATACGATTCACACGATCGTTATATACGACAGGGGCATGTCATCGGAAGTTTTCGTAAACAAACACGTCTTTGCAGTTCATCACGCGTATAATTGAAACGTATTCGGACGACGCGACTAGTCATCGTTCCGGCCGATTCGACTAGATAATAATACGCGTATAAATAGATACATAATATTATTATATCTTCTACAGGAGACGATGGTTAAACAGCTCGATACTTCTGCACTCGGCGATATTTTGACGAGACGCCAACGACAGGAATTCCTATAGGACGCAGCAGTTATTGTTACGTACAATACGTCATTGTTATACCCGAGGACACTGAAACCCCTTCGTCGTCCAACATTGACTGTTTAATCATTGCCGCCTACCTACCATCACGGGAAATCGATATTACAACGGAGATGTCAGTCAAGATTTATTTTATTTTTTTCATTCTCTGTTTTATCTCGTCCTATTCACTCCGCAGTTGTTATGTCGTGCAATGTCGGTACTCGTTCGGGTTTGCACCACTTAATTTATTAACCACATTTCCATATTATTATTTATTCATTATACGCCATAAAATATTAAATTAATATTACTATTATATTCCTTTTCTATTTCAAACCATACAAAAAATAATTTTTTGTCAACATAAGAATAGTATGTATATTGTATAAGATAGAGTTTGAATAACAAAAATAGTTATAATATTCGTAAAAATAATACATTTTATCGAAATTCAAACTTAAAACATGACGTGGAAATGAAAAATTTAACTACCTAGTTAATTTTAATGAAATTTGGAAAATTGTTGCAAAATATGTAGTTAATGGTATGATATAAAACAGCTTTGAGCATATATACAAATATATTTTTTATATATAAAAAATACAAGTTATTATTTAATAACATTATACAATATAATGTATTAACTATAAAGTCAACACTTAAACCTACATACGGCTTATATTAAATCTCATGTTAAATCTTCATTTTCCAATAAAAAAATTTTAAAAAGTTGGTCATCATGGGTATTGTTCTCTCCACTGATGCTCGTGGGGGTTGTGTTAAATTTTAAAGAAACGATAAATCATATCTTCAATAAAGTAATTCTAAGAGAAGCTTCAGTTAACCAAAGACATTTTATTTTATAATTTTTCCCACTTTTATTACACTATTGTTGATATTGGAAGAAGATATAAGGTTATACTAATTTTTTTTGGCAATGTTTCTTCGTTATGATAATTAAAATTAAATCATTTTCTAAGTGATTGCATTAGCTTGTCTTCGTTTACTCAAAATCCAAATTTTAATACATTTGATAAGCTATTTTTCAATCGTTAATTTGATATTATCAAATATTATGCACACCTATCATAAAACTACCCGTTTCACCAGTCCAACGCGAATAATAATATATACATCCATTATAATAAAATATAAATGTGTACTGCGAAAAAGGAATATAGTTACACGCCAGACATTGATTGAACATTTGCATTAGGGCGAATCGGTCACACACACACACACACACACACACAAACAAGCACGAATGTAATTTGATTGAATGTAATAATAAAGATTCGTTTAAAACTGCACGTGGGGTGCACAATGTCAACCATTCCCCTGTCATCGTTATAACCGTGCGGTCAATTTTTATCGTAAAAAAATTATTATTTTATAAAAAATATCGATAAAATTTTCACTGCACGAGACACCGCACCAAACTATATAATTGCATTTCAATATTATTATTATTTTTATACACACACTTTATTACCCTCTCGCGGGAATATAGGTCGACGACCACGATGCAATGCGGCGGTATTCACCGAGACTCAATCGTCGAATATAATATATACGGTTCACGTATAATACAAGTGTATATACGTGTTTAAGCATGTGCACGCGTGTGCACCGGGATAAGCATCTACGCCATCTCTGCACCAGTACTTAACCCAAATTGGCTCCACGCTTTTGTTGATAATAATTATAATTTTTTTCGATTTCGTGTCATACTCTGACGTAGTGTCGAACACGAGAGGCCTTCGTTTAATAAAATAATAATATGTTATTAATCCGAGCATTCGGCGCGTGCAACATTGATTTATAACAGTGTTTCCCAAACTTTTTTTACGCAACGCCCCTTTTAAAATCTCCCACCGACCCCCTTGCATTGAATTTTTTTTTAATTAGGTACCTTTTTTTTTTTGTTCCATACGTATTTAAAGTCAAATAAATAGCTATCAGAATCAATACGATAATTTCGGTCAGATAAAAAGTAATAAACCATAATATAAAATGTGTATTTATTATTAAGTATGACACCTATTTATGAGTATGTAATGACAAATTAAATATCACCCACATAATTAATAATTCGTACGACATTACGATTATGTGACTTCAGAATTTATAATGCCCCTCAATCGAGCTTGTAACCTCAATGACCCCTAGGGGGCGATATCGCCCACTTTGGGAAACATTGATTTATAATAACGACTATAGCACGGTTGTTGGTACACACATACACACGAGCACAAACACGATTAGATAAATAGACCGATTTACATTACATCGTGCATGGCCACGTGAATACAGGGGGGATTTCGAGAGGGTCTGTGAATATTACTAGTATACATTTCTTTTTTTTTGACACACTTAATATAATGATTTTCGAAACATGACGTTTGTTTAGAAATATTCAAAGCAAAAGAAAACAAAAGTTGTTTATATAGTACTACTATGGGTATTCTTTGCTTCTCGGGTGAGACTTGATGGGTGTGTTCAATTTTAAAGAAGCTATAAGAGCTGAAGTATTGTAAACTACTAACTGTTACAGCCCAGTCTCTCGGTAAAACCCTCTCACCCCCCCCTCCCCCCCAAAAAAAAAAAAAAAAAGTTGTGTTAAGTTAGGAACACATCCCGTTTGCGTCTTCAAGTCGATTTTAGTAGTAAATAACTAAAAATATTACATTAGACGCGTTGGGTGTTGCGAATTTACAGAAACTGATGGTATTCGAGCAGCAGGTGACACGACCTTATCAATAAGGCGCTTATTCGGCTAATAATACTATAGTAGTAGTAGTAGTAGTAGTTAGTCGTTTATAGTTTTTTATTATATCATTATACACAAGACTAGTGTTCACAGAAAACCGGTTTCTTTTCGCATGAATAAAACGTAACATTTATCATAACAATATCGTTTTAATACGACGTCTTGTTCACACACACACACACACACACACACACACACACAGTACAATGGTTTCATGTCAGACGGCAGCCGTGTAGTGTTCAATAGTAATATAAATATTATTATTATTATTATTATTCATAACGGCCGGCGACAGACAGTGCAGCAGTTGGTAGTTGTAACTTGCGTGACACGACGATTTGTAAAAGAAGACTACGGGATATGGGAATATTTTATTATTATAGTTACTGTTGTAATACCTAATTAGTGGTTTTGAATTATTATTAAGGTTATAATATAATCTTTGCGCTAGAACGATCTTAATAAGAATATTATAATAAATGGTACAGAAAAAAAAAAAAAACGGATAAAATTCATTATATTCATTGTCGTTTTTTAATTAAATTTGACTATAATAATTTGATTATTATTATACACGTCACGCCCCTCCAAATAAAAATATGAAACGCACTGGTGTACAATACGAAGCGTTAAAAATCGTAAAGTATTTCGAATGTCTTAAAGTCACTTATAACTCACAGCTGTTGGATAAATAGAGGCTTTTGTAGCAGAGAAATCTGCCCATTAATTAGCTTAAAATTTATTTGAGCTGTAATTCTAAAATTTGAACGCTTGTAAAAAATTATACAGGGATCTAACTTTCATAAAAATTTCACTACATATGCGTAGAAAAACATGTAAGGAGTCTTTCGGTGAAATAAAATTTCTAGTCAATTAAGAATTAAATGTTTATTGAAATTTTAATTAAACGAAAAATTACCAATTATTAAGAAATGCATGTGAGTGAGGTTGTATTAAATTTTCAAATCATAAAACAAATAAACTAAAATTTGAATAGACAAAACCTTAAAAA
This sequence comes from Stegophylla sp. TES_Ste_2020, assembly GCA_025469315.1. Lineage (NCBI taxonomy): Eukaryota > Metazoa > Arthropoda > Insecta > Hemiptera > Aphididae > Stegophylla > Stegophylla sp. TES_Ste_2020. The sequence goes on along the minus strand of JAIPRM010012979.1, from coordinate 949 downwards.
ACACAAGGTAATTCCAAAATATTCTAAAATTCTAAATTCAAGGTCTTTCTTGGGTGTAATTTTTATTTAAAAAGTAACTGTTACAAACTGTATGAAACTTTTGGACAAATATTTCTATGCAAAACAGTATTTCCGTATAAAAAAAATTAAAAACAAATAAACATCGTTGTAAAACTACAAGCTCCTTCGATCCGCTCAGGTTCTAAAACACTACGTCCTGTCAGAAAAGTATTAAACAACAATGATCGTTAGCTCTTCTCTCCCTCTCTCTCTCTCTCTCTCTCTCTCTCTACATCTCTATAGAGGTAAAATCGATGAAATGAACTGAACACATTTCATTTACGACTTACCATTTTTGACACACAGATGCTTAAAATATTCGTGTGACAAAAGGGGGGGGGGAAATGTCACGACTTGTGTGATACGAGTATAAAAAACGTGTGCGAAGTATTCAGGTACTAAGGAAATGTTTTATATCATGTTTATCGCTGTGAAAATGTTAATGAATTACGGTAACGCGTGTTTAGTCGAACACGAAGTAGTATTACGCGTAAGTATTTTAATAAGTATCGATTTTTAATACGAAGTCACCATCGTTCGATGCTATCAAAATAGGATCATATCAACAAAAAAAGCCAGACATATTTCGCACGACAGGTGGGATTCTCTTGACGGGTGTATTGAATTTTGAAGAAACGATAAATCATTTTTTCAATAAAACGATTCTGAACGAAGGAAGTCAATAATATAAAAAATAAATGAGAAAAAAAATGTTAGAAAAATTTCCAACATCTTCTTCTCACATTTCTAAAATTTTCTTGCGCCGAAATCTTTCTTATATTATTTTCTATCTATGTTTATATTTTCGTATAGTTTGGATCAAAAAATGATGGTTTCCAAGTCGTTTTTTTCAAATTTTGGGTATTTTTTTCCAAAAAAAAAAAAAAAA
>JAIPRM010012978.1:0-11744 GCA_025469315.1 Stegophylla sp. TES_Ste_2020 | reverse complement strand
TTTCTTGCGCCAAAATCTTTTTTATACGATTTTCTATCTATGTTTAAATTTTCATAAAATTCTGATCAAAAAATGATGGTTTTCGAGTCGTTTTTGTCAAATTTTGGGTAGTTTTTTCCAAAAAAAAAATTTAAGAATTGAGAAATTCAAAAAATGACTTCTTTAAAGTACAATCTAGAGGCAAATCCGGTTTCAAAAAAATATTGATCGAAACTTTTGGACAAGTATTTCTATAGGAAAAGTTGTACACAGTAAAGAAAATAAATAAAAAAATAAACATCATTGTAAATACACTAGCTTCTTCACTTCGTTCAGAATCTAAAAAAATAATAATAATTAAATACCTCTTATATTTCTATTTTCATAAATTATTATATAAGAGCTTGAAATTACAAAACACAGCAGAAATATGAATGAATATTATATGACATAATATATAATATAAATTCGTACCTAAAAACATAATTATTATTCTTATTAAAAACATCTGATATTTTTATTGACGTAAATTAGTTATATTGCAGTTATTTAATCTGTAAACATTTGGCAAGTATATTGTGATTTTTGTAAAACCTAGAAAAAAATTAAAATTATAAGCTGCTAAAATAATATGATTTCTTTAAAACGCAATAATTATATAGGAAGTAACTCTAGATCTGATATATATATAGACTTTTTTTTTTTTTTTTTGAAACAGTCAATAAACATTTATGAAGCATCTATTTTTCTATAAATTTGGCGATCTTTGCACATAGATACATATATGCAAATAATACAGTTATATTTGTCGTTCTTTCTATATTTATTCATTTCCATTATGAATATGATCAATTAGTACATATTAATTTAAAAAATCATTTAAGTTATGGTCTTCAAACAATAAAATAGATTAACAAGTGTACCACCTACGCATGAATAACAACCAACAAATAAACACAAATGTACCCGGAATTTTTTTTTTTTTTTGAGGGAGGGGGGCAGTGTAATAAAATAATAGTATACGTACTTATTGCAATAACTGAACAATTCTGCAATTAAGAAATCTTCTCTACAGTCTTAGTGACCAGTGCAATATCTGTGTTTCAAACTATTATAATGTTATAGTAAAAACTAATTAATTAGATAATGTATAATGAACTTTCGAAAAAATTTCGGGGTGGGTTTAAACCCTTATATACTTGCCTGAATGTACCACCTAACAAGCACCCAACCAAAATTTTAGTTCATTTGATTGACCCATACCCCAAAACAAACTTAAAGTCCTTACACTTTTTAAAATAACTTAAGCTCTTAGGGCAGCAAATCCCAACCTGAGTTAAGTGTACCCACCCCTTAGGGTACGTATGTTGATATCAAGGGGTACGCAATATAAAAAGGGTAATGTCGAAAAAATTTAATTTAGTATATTTAAAATGATTATTTGATGATATCTTATTTTTTATTTTGTACTTAAATTATAATAATAATTTAGTTTATTTTAAACCTATGTGGATTAGTACTTAATAACTTCAGTAGCAAGAAAAAAAGAGGTCATCAATTTAGTTTTGGTGGTGGTAGGAGAAAGATGTACGTGATGCAATGATGAGGGTTAAAGGGATACGCGAGTGAGGAAAAGTTGAGAAACGGTGTCTTAGGGGGATTAAACAAACAAAATAAGTATTAGATTAGACCTATATATTTTATGTGAAAATTACACTTATACTAATTATTTACTCGCTAAATAGCAAGTAATTAAAATTGAACATTAAAATATTCAACAATAATTATTATAACACTTCGGATACTAGTATACAACTATGACTAACAGTTATTATCAAAACATCCAGATTCAAATTCCTTAAAATTACAATTGAATTATTCATTACAAACAACAAAAATATAATTGTATTTTTAATATTTTTATTTAAATGTTTTATATAATTATTCGTTTGGGCTACGAATACGGTAATACGTGTATTTCATGATTATTGTTCTTACTTCCTAAATATAATTCTGATATAAATACTTCTACGGTTGTCATCCGATTCCCTACAAATCAAAGTACAAAATTTGGCAGACTCATTTACTGATATTTTACAGGAAATGACCTGACCTCAACATCTAATCCTCATCTGTAAAATAAATATCGCACACCAAGTAAGAATACCGAACACCTCGTCAGTATAAACGTAGGTTTAAAAAGATAATCGAATAAAAGAAATTTTAAACGGAGCACTTCACATTGATAAACAGAAAAAGCTAAGTCCTGTCGATCCCAAGCCCGCGAAAACGTGGTGAAAAATTGACGTGTGCACGCATGTGGGACCCGCAATCATTTCACCTTAGAGTGATGAAACCCGGTATTACTTTATTGCACGCAAATGAGACTATTTGTTAATAAAAATAGCATCTGCACCGGTACCCCTCTCTCGCACGTCATCTCTCGATGGGCAAGACGAGAAAGCACAGCCGACGCCTGGTCCGTGACGCGGACGGACGAGGCGAGAAAATGACCGCTGGCGTCACGCGAGCGTAATAATAACATTAAAATGCCCGCAACGCTGCACAATTACTGTTCCCGGAAAAGACGTCACCGACGCCTTCCCCTTCTCCCCCCTCCTTCTGCGATACTGACTCCAACGAGGGCGCGAAACGTTATATTAATAATTGGGCGATGACCAGTAATTTAATTATCAAATCGCCGACACGCTCTCGCCACGGCCGCAGGAACCGACGACGCAAATCTGTCTCGAGAGTAATCTTAACGTAGGTCGCCGAAAGCGGTAATAATATTTAGAATCACAGAAATCAGATACCAAGATTTCCGCACTCGAATCGCATCCCTGTTGAAGGGTTATGTGCAAAAACAAGAAAATTCAACTCTTTCGAATTATGTTTTCTTCGATTTTTCTGGACACGAAAAAAAAAAAAAAAAAATTTTAAAAACCGGGTATTTGCGATAAAATCAATATCCATGAAAATCATTTACGAACATTAAACTATGATGAAAACGTTTTCGTTGTTGCCGATTTGGTTTTTATAATAATTCCTACCGCACTGAAGCTTAAAATAACTTAAAATTAATATTTTCTCGCTTTTCGTCCATAGTTTTCAGTTAATTATTATTTTTTTGTTTTGTTTTTTGTACATTTCTATGTTTTAAAATATGTATTCCAATTTTGCTTTATTTATTTACACATGATAAAACAAATAATTCTTCAGAGATGGAATAAATAATTTTAAAATTATCTGATTTTTGCACATCATTAATGAAACAAATTTCAAAGTTAATATAAGTTATATTAATAATAATAATATACTAATATACTGATATACTAATATACTCTATTTCTAAGATAGCAGGTCAGCAATTTTGGAAAAACTATTGTGAATTTTGAAAAAGTACCTCTTTAAAGTACACCTATAGAGTAGAATTTTGATTAAAAAACTTGCTAGTCGAACTTTTAGATAATTATTTCCAAACGAAAAAATGTTTAGAAAAAAAAATATATGTATATATACACACATAAAATAAACAACATTGTAAAACACCAGTAAAATACTCCTATGTTTTACTCGGAATCTAAAATTTAATTATTGAAACATATAAATTAAATTAAAATTGATCATTTCTGCGTATAATATGAGTACATATCAATTGCATCTGTTCGTCAAAACCGAATCAGTAACAAAAGAACATGTGGTGACATCAAAAGGGAAGAGAAAAGAGTGAAATAAGTATTGTGATTGTTGATTATAGCAGGAGAGAGACTGCAATCCTGAATTTTACGATTGCCATATTTACTATGAAATGATTTATATGCAATAGTTTATCTTTGTTTGTTAGCAATATTGTTAAATTACTCAATTTAATAAGTATTTAATGTGTATAGACATTCAAATTTATATAAACACTATGATACAAAAAAAAATAAAATGAAAAAATAACAAATCGTTTATTAATACACAAATCAAAGTACAAATATAATATTGAATTTCACTTACCTAGAATAGTAATTTTCTTATATCTTAATTATAAAATGCATAAAATATACATGTTTATAAAATATATATTATGTAAAAAAATAAATTAGAACAATATTGGTTTTATTATATTTGTATTTTTATTTGTTACATACATGATCTACTTGTAGTTTGTGCGTTTATCAAAATTGTATAAAACAAATTGTGCAATTTATGAATTTTCACAACTTTTTTTTGTTCATTAAAATTAGAAAAAAAAAACGGGTTTTAGTTTTCATAGACGACAAACCTAGGGAAAGTTTTCAGCTATTATAGAACCTAGTACAATTTTAAATATGAAGACTAGGTATATTTAACATAATATGTTTCTTAAACAAATTATAATCTTATTTCAATAAAAGTTTAAGTTGAGTGAATTGTTTATTTTAAATAATAGGTATACGATAAATGGTCTCGGTGGGTTCAACCCCCAATGTAGAGATAAATAATGATTCAACAGGTAGGTAGTTATTTGTAATATAATTAATATAATATCATTCTTTTCATATCTAACACTTAAAATAATCCTTTAAAATCATTATTAAATAGTGTTAAGTTGAAATACGTACCAAGTACATAACATTCCGTTACACAATTTTCTTAAAAAAATTAGATTTTCGTCAAAGTGAAGCTTACAGCATATGCACGTATATCGATCACCTATAATTTGCTTTGTCGATACCTGTCACAACATCACTCAGAATACATAAAATTTTAGTTTTTTAAGAAGAATTGAAGGTATTGGTACACTTTTATTATTTGCGAAATGTGATTGCATTATAATAATTGTATTACGATGAGTGAATGATGTACGATTATGTAAGTAAAAAATATAATAATTATTTTTACCTTCGAATGTTTACCAATACAGTTCCAGACAAAAATTAAATGTACCATGTACTATGGGTTGGATTTTCTTTTTTAAATAAAAATTAATTTATACTAAATTTGTACCAAACAATGTATAATATATATTTAAATTATTTGGTATTATGATATTTTAATTAAAACATAACAACTACCAACAAAAACATACTTATTTTTCACTTTTGAGAAACGAAATTTGCCAAAATTATGTGACTTCGATGGTTTATACTGAAGAGTCTACAAAAAAATGAAAAAAATATTGTTATTAATAATCGATCCATAACCTCCCAGTACTACACTTTTTCGACTAATACCTTTTCACTAATCGTGTCTTTCACACTTAAGTTAAGACTTTGCGATATTAATACTTAAATTTTAAATCTTAATAAAAAAAAAAAATGTGGAGCTCCGGTAGTTTCCCGAAGGACTACAATCCCCACTGACCTCGCTTATATGCTATACTCGTGAGTACGATAGTCCTTCGTATTAATATAATATATTATATTAAATTCCTCTATCGGACATTGCGCATGTTAAGTTATTCGAATTGGCGTTTAAATGATATGGCACTGCAACGATCGGTTTATACAAAACCACTTGGCGCACCGCCGCCGTCGTGTCGTTCCCGTCAAATACCTCTGCGTCTGCGAACGATGACCGTGCGAAATAATCGTACGAAATCTTCACACTTCTTGCCCGCGTGTAATGCACGGCCGGCACGCAATGTGCTCTTCGGCCGCACTACGGGTCCTCCTTTTCAATTATTCATCGCGCCAACGATCACGTGTTTCCACTCCCTGGGGGGGGGGAGAGCAGAGTGGGCACGTGTCTCGAACCGTTTCGGTCGTCCGATAATCGGGCACGAACGGCTACAGGCAAAAGGCTGGGGGATAGTCGAATTATTATTGCACTTCTCGCCTAAATTATTAATACTGTCGCACTGCACTTGGGTCGAAAACGGGTAACGATCGAATTGCACATGGGTAGAAAATGGTGATGTTCGAGAAAAGTTGCAACATTTCCCTTCTGACTAACAAGCTTTGGGGTTTGGGTTGACCATGACTTTAATCATTATTTTGTGTTAGATGTGGTTAAAATGCGTTTTTTTTTTTTTTTATTTTATTAACAGTCAAATTACGGTTTTTTTTTTTCAATTTGACAAATTGTTCAAAAAGTTTCGATCAGTAACTATATAGATCCAAAATCGCATCCACATAGTACTTACTAAAGAGGTCATTAGCTACATAAGCTCTAGTTTCATATCCAAAATCAGTGCTTCCGAATAATCATCATTTTTCTCTACCAAATTAGTGTTGCTTTAGTGCAACAGAGTTTTTCAACATTTCGAAAGTACTTTAAGTTGTCATATGAGTAAACAAGGAGTCTACTATTACCAATATGATTAAATGAACACTGAAGAAAAAATACAATTGAAAATTCAATTCCATTAGAATATTATTGTCATTAATATAATAACAATATAATTAGTTAAAAATACAAATTATTAATTAACTTTATTGCTTTATTTCTATTTTTTCCCCTTCTTTGGAAATCATGTATAACCACCACTACTCGAGGTCCATTTTTATTATGAACTTATTAGGTCAAGAATTCAAATTGAAATGAAACAATTACTTTTGTAACCCTACGAGTGCTAATGTCACTTTGTACGATAAGACAGCTATAAAATATCTCATTGTTATCAAAATAATAAATCAACAAACTTAAATACTTAATATGTATTATTTCATACTCGTTGAATAAGTCCGGCAATAAATGCGATTTTCTTATTTGGAAATTTGTAAGCAACAATACGATACAGCCAGTGGGCATCATAGGGATGTATGTAAATTATTTTAAGGAGCTATTTCGACCGATACCATTCCATCCTGCTGAGGGTGATGAATATCGCTCGTTGTAGACGAAGGTTTAGGCTGTTGAGAGGGATCCTGCAGTAGTATAATATAGTTAAGAGATTTCACCGTAACAACCGTAGGTACTCGTCGCTCGACGACAGGGCTAAAAAACATTATAATCTGTCCCATCGACCAACCGAATCGAGCGAAATATTTGTTATTAGCTCTATGAGCTTATGTGATATTATCTTACCCGGTACACCGGAGCACGGTTCCGCGTCCTGGAATCTTTTAAATTAATTTTTTATGGATATGATAAACCGATCAAAAACATCATAAACTCGTTTCAGAAAACGTTGATGACGCATTCGAGAAATAGTTGTTACTATCAAATCGTCAAGCAAACTTTTTTATACGTGATTTTATACTCATTGATAAATGAATGTCCAGAAAAAAAATAATATATTGTATATGTCTTATTTATAACTTGTTACGTGCATTGCGTGAAGTAATAATTTTAATTATTATCGAGTTTTAGTAAAACAAAGTTTTATAATTCATTATTTTTGCGTGAAAATGTATTGTGTAATAATTGTAACACAAAAAAAAAAACCACTCTACCGTATTAAACAACATAAATTTTAAATAAAAGGTAGAAATATATAAGGAATTCAACAACAATTTAGACCATTTATTACATTGGTTTTTATTTTTTTTTATCCAAACTAAACCAGATAGAAAGCAATTATTACTACCGTTTTAGAGAATAGAACTTTTATTCTTCTTTTTTACACGTTTAATATTGTAATATGTCTTGCATAATTTTACAAATGGAAAATGCAGGACAACAAGTGTCCAGATACTTTTGTTTACATTTAACAACGATGATCTCTGCCTGTGGTATGTACAATGTTTTAAATGGGAATTCAACTGATATTTTTCATTATATTCTGCTTTTAACGGTTTAAATAATTACATTTCTCTAAAATGTTCAATGAACGTTTTATTTCGATAGTTTCTAATAGCCGCTTATAGGAGGTGGTAACCTATCCGAATTGTGTTCAAAAATTTTTATTTGAATATTCCTGTGTTCGAAAAATCATTTATTCGAAAAACGATTTGTTCAAAGAGTCTTGTAATCAAAAATATAAATTTCGTAAATAAAAACTAAAAAATGTTCAGCTGCTATTGGTACCGCGAGTGATTTCAATCATCTGCCTCCTTGACCGCTGTGTGGTAATACAAACACTAGGCTTTATCCTATGCTAAGTTCAGTATCCAGCTCGATTTAAGATAATATGGTTGCTAATGAAATGTAATAAATAAAATGACAAACTGAGTGTCGGTTTTGAAAGATATAAGAAGCGCTTCCATTGTCAACAATAATGTGTACAGACAGACTGACAATTATTTAAAAAAAAAAAAATTGACCACGTTTGGTATAAATATAACATATTGGAATTACCTTATATTTCTTGTATTTTCTAAGGTTTTATCATATATAATTTTGAACTATTAATATTATTAGTTGTCAATTTAACATAACCTCACTCACATAAGTACTACTTATTCATTCACATGTCTCAAAAATTATATTAACTTAGAAAAATATCGAAAATCGTAAGGCAATGTTTATTTTTATTGCCATATGTATGAAACTTGTCACCCGCAAGAACTATATATATATATATATATTTCTTTTTAAACAAAACCACATTAAACATTCAATTCTTTATCTGGTGAAAATTTTTTTCCCGCGTAATTTCACGAGATTTTTCAGATTCCTCACATGGTAAAATTTTTATGAAACTCAGCTTATTAAAATATAATCGTAGACTTTACATTTTAGAAATTTTTGAATTACAACTGAAATTACGGTTAATCCAAATAATGACAGATTTCTCTTCCTTATTCTTACATTGCATATTTAATATTAGATTCTGAACAGAGCGAAAGAAGCTTATGAATTTACAACTATGTTTATTTTTTATTTTTCCGTTCTGTTAACACTTTTGCGTATATGAATGCTTATCTGAAGCTTCGATCAGCAACTTTTTAAATCAATATTCGACTCTAGATAATACTTTACACCTAGAATTTTTCGAAATTCGAATTATTTCAAAAGGTCCCTTCACTACCCTACCCTTTTCTACCGACTTTACTTTACAATAGCAATTATAGTAATCATGGTAATATAAAAATTATTGTTACATGGTTATTATTAAATAACTTGACCTATGCTCAGAATCGTTTTATTGAAGAAATGATTTATAATTTCTTTAAAATTCAGTACACCCACCAAGAATATCCCGCCCGAAAAACGAAGTATATCCATGGTGCAGAGTATATCTGGTTTTTTTTTTTTTTTTTGACGGGGGGAGGGAGGAATATGTATACCAGTTAACTCATATATAAGTCAACTTATATTTACGTTTTGTTAAAATCGGTAGTGCCAATTTCGAATCGTAAGAGCTTTAAACTTCAAAACACAACAAAATAAATAATTTTTATGTAAATTTAAATGGTCATCAATTATTTTATTATAAGCCATTTCAAAAATTAATATAGTCAAAATCTTGAAAACGCCTACAATACAATATCACAGACGAATTTCTAATAGAAAGTAATTATAAAACAATTGTAAAACATGCACAATATAAAAAAAAACACACAATAATTATTGTTTATAATTAACTGAAGATCCATTTAGAATCGTTTTACTGGAGGAATTACGTTTCTTTAAAATTCAACACATACACACAACAAGCGTATCATATTCGTTTATATTAATTTAAAAAACACAATATTATACACTAATCCGAGAGCAATTTAGACTCCGAAAAATGTTGTTTTAGGCCTTCACTGAAACTGTGGATACAATTCATAATTCCTGGGACCCCAACCTCATAAAATTAAATATATATCATAAATCCAAAAAAAAGTGTGTTTTTATTGATGTAAAAATGTAATATTTTTTTTTTTACTCGTAAAATAAATCGCATAATGTTTTATTTTTGTGTAAATAATTTGAAAATATTTAAAATTAATAATACAGTGTAATTTTTTTATGTCAAACTTAAATTGTATTACTAAATTTTGAATTAAATTTCTTTTACGTCCTACATACAACAAATTAATCAATTAATATTTATTTACATTTAACTGTAAGTTTATTATGGACATTAATTTCACTAAGAATTTTAAAATATTTCAATTTTATGATTTTCTCTATGGTGTAGATAAAAATGTCACCTCACTCGATTGCACTCATTGCACCCTCTCATTTTTTTTCGAATTCGGCTTTGATTTATAATTAAAGGGATCGTAACGGGACGGGCGGCAAGAAAAAATTAATCTTTGAAATACTCTGCATATTTGTACACAAAATATAATATATTTTAGGAATATTTATTGTAAGTTGAAAATATTTTATAATTAAAAAATAATTACAATGTTATTTGACTAGCAATGTTGTTTGAACCAACTCGAGTGCCAGACAGCAAAATTGTTTGTTTTTATTAAATTATTTCAATAATAGTACCTATAAACGACTATTTGAAGTTTCTAATTTTCACAATGTAAGTATGGAAAATGCTAAAATATCGTCTGCTATAAAATGTATTATTTAAATTATTAATATTGGCAATCGGTGAAAATGTATTGGACTTAATTAAAATATGACCCAAGACTAATTAATATTTACTGATTAAAACCTTTATATGATATTCTATTGTATATAATAATTAGCTCAGTATATATATATATATATATGGATAATATTTATCTCCCAACACAAAATTCTAATAACCAGCTCAGTTAAAATAATTTGAAAAGTAGACTCATTACACGAGAATATTTTTCTGACAATATTTATATTTAATTTTCCAAATTAACAAGAATAATTATTATGTATGAATATTGTATTGCATATCCAAGTAATCCAACAGTTAAATAACATGAATGTATTGTGTGGTTTTTAATACGTCTGATCAGTGATATAAATGTTATATATAAGTGTGAAACAAAAATTATAAAAAAAAAAATCATATAAGTGAACTTACGTAGAATTAAATTATACCGTCTCAAGACACAAAAAAATGGTTATTATTTCATGCAAAAATTGCAACGCATAAATGGAAAAAACAGCTCAAATAAATATTTCCAAACTCCCTATATACCTACACAACTTATTATACTCATTTTCTTATTTCTCTCTTTTTTTTTTTTTTCTTTTACGTTCTAATAGCAGAACCTCTCCAACTAACAACGTCACTATCGTTATTACGTGGAATATGAAAAAATAAAAAAAATTAACATCTGTCACAGGAGTGTTTTCACCGGTAGGAGTGTTCCGACACCACACTACCGCTGTTTCATCCGGTGGGCCACTCGACTGTACCTAATACTTTACAACCGTCCGAGCGAAAACGATTTTATTTGCATATTTTTTCTCGTTTTCTCTATTTTTTTTTTTTATTTATTATTTTTTTAAAAGCTAGTGGCCTACGGAGTTCAATGAACGTAACTCAACGACGATTACAAAAAACAAATCATCGTACAACGTAGAAAAATAAATAGGGCGTCGAAAAGTTCGTACTGCTCTTAATACAAAATTGAAAATTTTCAACGCCTTGCAGCACCCTACGGGCGTACAAAATAATAAACGTTTACACGTGTTTTCCATCATAATAATATTATGGTGCACTTACTACAAGTGTATTCACCATTTTATTATAACGTACACGTTTTCAACACCAAATTATAATTATTCACATAATTACCTCGCGCAGTTACCAGTGTGTTTGACTGTAAACCAAAATATAATATTTTTTAGATTCTGAACAAAGTGAAGAAGCTAGTGTTTTTTTACAATGATGTTTATTTTTTTTTTCTTTATTTTTTTTTTCTGTTAACACTTTTTCGTATAGAAATACTTGTCCAAAAGTTTCGATCAATAACTTTTTGAAACCGGATTCGCCTCTAGATTGTACTTTAGAGAGGTCATTTTTTGAATTTCTC
>JAIPRM010012977.1:0-11744 GCA_025469315.1 Stegophylla sp. TES_Ste_2020 | reverse complement strand
CTTATATTATTAATTTCCTTTGTTCAGAATCGTTTTACTGAAGAAATGATTTATCGTTTCTTTAAAATTTAATACGCCCGTCAAGAGAATACCACCCGTCGTGCGAAGTATGTCCGGCTTTTTTTATCAATTGTTTTCTCAAAATTTGATAAAGACTCTGAAACTATCTTTTTTTTTTCCCAAACTTTATGAAAATTGAAACAGATATTACAAAGACAATAATATGAGAAATATTTGAGTACGTTTTCTCATGAATTTTTTTCCTTTCTTTATTTATTTGACAAAAAAAAAATAAAGTTTAGACAAGAAAATCGAACATACTTCACTCCGTGGGTATTCTTCGCTCCCCAGGTCAGATATTTGGGTCATCTCAATGGGTATATTGAAAAATGACGACTATTATTGTTCTTTATATTATTAACTTACATTGCTCAGGACCACATTATCGAAAAAACAATTTATAGTTTCTTTAAAATTCAACATACCCACCAAGATTATCTGACCAGAGAGGCGAAAGAATACCTGTGATACATTGTGTCCTGCTTTTTTTTCTATACTTCACATTATTTATTTATTTTTTTTTTTATGTTTCCCTAGAATTGTTTAATTTTGATATGGCCTGTTATTGTATGTATAATGTATATGATACTATACAAGTGTGCATCCTAAGAATGTGGTAGTATATTAATAATTTTATTATCATTTCTTGCACCTATAAGTATTAGTTAGGTGGATTGTTGCCCCTTCCCTCATGAATTGCTATGGGTTGTTACAGTACTGAATATTCTCGCATCATCTAATTTATAATATTTAAATAATGAATTGGTACTTTTGTATTCAAGAACTTTCTTTAATTAATAACTGTTAATAGATTATAAATTTTGGATATACTCAGCACCATGGGTATTCTTTGCAACACTGGTGGGAAACTTGGTGTGTGTGCTAAATTTTAAAGAAACAATAAATCATTTCTTCGATGAAACGATTCTGAGCGGATCTTTAGTTAATATACAATTATAATTTTCAGTATGTTTAACAATCGTTATTTAATAACAGAATAATCCATATCCAATTCATCATTCATGTAAATGATCAAATTATTAGCAGCGAAAAGCTAGTGTTTTTACAGTTATGATTATTTATTTATGTGTATAAGTTTTCATATAAAAACACTTATCTATAAGTTTTGTCCAGTGACATATTAAATTAGAATTTCGCTCTAGATTGCACTTTTTAGAAGTAATTTTTCAGAATTCTGAATATTTTTTCCATAATTTGTGAAAAACTTCTCAAAATTGGCAAAAAATTGTTTTAAATTTTTTTTTTTAATAAAACTTTATTAATTATAACTTTTTATCATAGAAAAATTAAATTCTAACACTTTCTCATTAAAATTTTTTTTTTCTTTTTCTTACCTAATGATGGGATATACTATTAGCTGAATGAAAAATATATTTTTTTTTTGTAATAATACAATTTATACTTTTTAAGTAAAATAAGTATGATTTATATAAGCCGGAGCTCTGCTCCGAATCATTTTATTGGAAAAATAATTTATTGTTTCTTTAAAATTTAACACATAACTAAGTCCTGCCCGACAAGCAAAGAATAGTTAGTCATATCCATGGTGCGAAGTATATCTTGATTTTTTGTTCTAAATAATAATGTATCCTTATTTTTTTTATTTCTAGCTTAAAAACATATCATCTACTGATCAAGAACTTCTAGCTTTTAAGGAAAATTTAAAAAATGCTTTTGAAATTATATTTAAAATTAGTAATGGCCCAGGAATGATCGGTAATGACTCGAATGATGAGTTTCAAGAAAAGTTTAAATTTAAAGAAGAAATATTTATTCCATTGGACGATATATTAATGTTAATAAATAAATTAAATGACGAAATGGTCAGATAATTTTGCAGTATATTATTTATATAGCTTTTTAATTATTTGCTTTTATCTATAGGATGAAAGAAAAACAATTGTGTGTGAAATGTTAAAAGAATTAGATGACAAAAAAAGTGATTTTGGATTAATGGAATTAAAAATTGTCATTGATAAATTAGCAAATGCTTATTTGAAAAAAATTGACAATAGTAATTCGATTAATAAGACAAAATCTTCTTTAAAAAAATTGTCTTTATATGATGTTAACTACATAAATAAATTAGTTCATCGACCCACTACAAAGTAATTGTTATAAATAATTTTTATAAGAAATGTATTTGAAACTTGTGATATTTTGCTGCAGGGTAAATGGTTTAAATTTTTGGATTTTACAAAACATAAAAAAATATATTGAAACGGTTAACGTAATCAGTGGAGTTACAACTAAATTTGAACAATTCAACAATACATTACGTAAGAATTGAAAACTTTTTTATATAATATGTTATTTTTACATTCTGATTGGAGCTAAGTATTTATTTTTTTTTATTTTTATTTAAACACTTATGCATGGAAATACTTATAACTTATAACACATAGACAACTTTTTGAATCATAATTCGTCTTAAGATGGTACTTTGAGAGGTCATTTTTCAAATTCTCAATAACTTTTCTCAAAATTTGGGAAAACTACCCAAAATTTTACAAAATTGTTTTTAAAACTTCTTTTTTTATCCCAACCTATTGAAAATTTAAATATTGATAGACGATAATATGAGAAATGTATTTGTGCAAGAAAATTTTAAAAACTTTAAAAAAAAATATCAGATGAAATTTTTTCTAATATTTTTATCTTCAATTTTTTTCCTGTTTTCAGTTAAAAGTGGAATATAAAACTGACCAAGTACAAAATAAAATTTTTTTGTAATATTAAAAAGCTTTATAAATTTAAAGTAAAATTGTCACTTATAAAAAAATTCTAAAGATCTACTCAGATTTGTTTTATTGAAGAAAAGATTTATTGTTTCTTTGAAATTTAACACACCCACTAATTCCCACCTGATAGGGAAAGTATACCCTTACTGTGAAGTATGTCTGACTCTTAAATTACTAATTGATGATTTTAGCTACGGAATGTAAACTTATTGAAATTTCAAAAAAAGAAAATTTACATATATCTGAGTTTGATAGTTTTATAAAAGAAATAGAAAACAAAATGTTGGAATTGGATTGTATCATTGAAGATAGCAAGACTCTTGCAGATTTACTGTAAGTAAATATTTTATAAATTAAAATTAATATATTTGACTTATGACATAATTTTCATTTTTATCTAAATATAAAATAGAATTTTAGTAAGTTAAATTTTTTTCCATCTTCTTCTTTGGTTTTCAATCAGTTTTCTGTTAAACATCGTATTAGCAATTTTGTTGCTGTAACTTTGAACAAACTATTTCAGTTGAAATTTGCCTTCATTGTGCTATAGCTTTTAATACTGATATCTAGATAAATAATTAATTATTAAAATATTTAAATAAATTTAATTTAATTTTTAAAATGTTAACTGCTGTGTTTACAGCAAATAAATATTTAAATTTACTATAGTAATTTATTTAAAAAATTGTAATATACACATTTAACTTTTAACTTATTATTGGTCATATTATTTTTAATTAGTTTTAACTTATTTTCATAATTAGTTTGCACATAATAGTTCAGTCGTTCTGTGTTATTTAAAATAAATGCATTTTAAGTATCGTTATTTATTTTAATGTTGTTTGTTTTATATTTGTGCAGAATGTCCAAACAGTTACCAAATGTGTCATCTGATAAAAAGTAAATTGAGAATTAATTGACTAATTATTCAATTTTGAACTTAATTATGGCAAGTATACAAAATTTAAATGATATAAAATGTAAGTGATTTAAAACAACTTATTGTTAAATGTATGTTTTCTTTTTTTATTATTATATATTTCTGTGTTCACTATTATTTTAAATTAACAACTCATTCTATTATGATGTATAATATTAACATGTGTATAACAAATTTTTCAATAAAGATACTTATTAAATAACAAGACGTGTTGTTTATAGCTTCTTTGAGTTAAATATAGTTAAGTGGAAATATAAATTGTTACATTGACATAATTACCATGTATTAACTTACCGAGTATTCTACTTTTCTGTCAACATTGACCTTTCTGTTTACTGCTAGTATGATAATATAGATTTCTATTTTTCAACATCAAACATGGTCCACGGCGCAGAGTGATGAGAACAAGCTATTGACTTGAGAAAGAAAAGTACTTACATAGGCGCAATTAGAGGGGGCTAAGCTCCCTCAAAACTACTCATAGCCCCCCCAGAAATTTTAAGAATTACTTAAGGATAATGCCTTTTTGAGTCTAAATCAATCAATAATACATATTAGCCCAAAAACGTTCTTCAAGTTGCGCCAATGAGTACTTAGGAAAATTTATGGGCCTGTGTTAAACCCAATTACTGATCTATAGAGAAAAAATGCAGACTTAAGCAGACACTGTATAATACGCCAAATCTACAAGATTTTTCGACATCAAAAAGACTTGAATGGGCTAGTGCTGAGGGAAGATTGATTATTGATTAAAAACAGACTGTCATTAACAAGCCAAATAAAAAACGTCCCGTGAGAAGGCCAAGTCAACAATGGATGGATCGAGTAAGAGATGATGTAAAACGATTGAGAAATGGAACAAAGAAGCTCCAAAGCGCCTGAAAAAAAAAAAAAGTTGTTAGATACTAAAAATTAGATACCACCAACTAGTAATCTAATAAATATTGAATATTTTGTTAAATATAATGAGTTAAAATTTAAAACATAGTGAATATACTACATTTAAAAACATTAGTAGGTAAATAAAATAATTTGCTATAAATAAAAATGGACACTGAATAACTTTGTTACTAAATAATTGTATTGGACTATAAGTGAACATTTGAAAAAAAAAAAAAACAGTGGATTTTATTCCAATGTAATATTGAAAAATAAATTTGAAGTATCTACCTGATCTCATCCTTCAACCGGACTGTGTCGGCTAAGGGCCACAATCCTGTTAGTAAGGGACTATAATTTTATAAATCGTTCAGAATTATTCTGCATCACGTTGAAATATAGGAAACATAATAAATAAATAGCGATACGCGTAATACCCACAACGAAAAGGGCAATAATTACACTTTTAACATTTTTCTTATTATCACATAATATTTTAATAGAACTTAATATTGTTTTCTCTATACAAGAAAATGGCTACAACTTTTTTTGACTAAAGCGGTTACGAATAATAATTGTTTTGTTTAAACGCCAAACACAAATAGAAATCCGTCGAAAAAGGTATTAATTAATAATGTTAATGAATACTTAATTATGCATTATTAATGTTATAAAATTTTTAACTAACGTACAATAATTAATTTTTATAGAAATCCTACGGTTAACACATAAAAAACAACTATTACAAATAATATCAAAAACTGAATTCCAATTCAAGTGTGTGAAACTTTGATTGGCTTTCTTGAAAAATGTGTAAAAATTCAGTAATATACCTTAACCGGTTGAAGTAAGCTCGGATTAAAACTATCGTTGGCAGTATTTATTTTATTTTTTTTCCTAATGAAAACGTTTAAACTTTTTTGGAATTGAATCGTTTATTTCAGAAACCCCCCATATGCAAAAAATAAAATTTTGCATGTGCAAATTCAAAAATATTTTCCCCCACTTCCTTAGTAAGTTATTTAGCTAAAATTACACTAATATCTGAAACAGTAAGTAATCAAGTATTTTTGGAAGTTTTAAAAAATTGTTTTAAATCCATGACACAGTTTTTATTGATTATCTCAAAAAGTGAAAAAGTGGTTTTAGGGGGTTTCTGAAATAAGCAATTCAATTTATGAAGCTAATTAATAACATTATTTATACGCTCGCTTTTAGATGATTTAAATAGTTTTTAACAACTTTATATAATTATAAATGAAATTACAATCGTTTATAATTATTATAAAAAAAATGTAAATTTTTAAAAAACCTGACTGCGTAAAAAGTGAACTTTAAAAGACATGAAAACAAGATGTCTCCAATCTTACACCCCGTAATAACACACCCTAAGACGAAATCCATGCTCATTGTATAGTTCACTCTTAACTTGTTCGGAGGGCTAGATTTTGTTGGAACGGAAAAAATGTCACCGTTTATCTCGCTCGCCCACTCATTAATTAAAGTAGTAAATATCATTAATTGCTGCACAATCTCACAGCAATCTTATGTTAAAGTTAAATTTAAAAAGACACCTGTAATCACAATAAGGCTTTAGAAATCGATATATTTGCATAAATGTTTTTTTTCATTCAGTTGGTATATCGACGCTCAACTATTATCCGTATTGCACAAAATGTTGAATATTTTACAGATTTCGTACTGATTAATTACAGTAATTAATGTATTTTTAATTAAACACTTTATTCCACTGCAGTACAATAATGTATGAATCGGGCAATATTTCCATTTTTCAATCATTAAACATTAATTAAGAGTCCGCCATTGCATATATCCTATTTTAAGTCTAATGACGTCCCTGATCATACCGTTAACGACTGTTGTGTAGATATTATAATAATATATTTCAAATTGCATTTCACAAATATACAAAATATAAATATATCAATAAACATATTTTGAAATGATCATGTCTCCAAGAAGCAAAGCTTGTATAGGAGACACAGAGTTCTACGCTTAAATACAAGCAAATTACAACTAAAACCTTTTTAAAATATAAATTAATATAGTATATGATTAAGAACTAAAAGAAAAATAACATAAGAGCAGAGGCGGATTTCCCATTAGGCACTGTAGGCAGCTGCCTAGGGTGGCAAAATTTGAGGGGGGGGGTGAAAAATTCTGTAGTGTTTTGTTTAAAAAAATCAATTGGAGGGGGTATTGTAACTTGTTCACCTATTATAGGGGCGGCAAGTTTTTGGTGCCTATAGCTGTAAAAAAGATAAATCCGCCTCAGCACAAGAGTGTAAATATATAAATATAATATACCTAACACACAAAACAGCAAAAGTAAATAAGCTAATATACAACTAAACATTATCTAATCGTAAGTACATAATATTCTATAAAGAAATATCTTAAAATTTACTATATAAATTTAACTTTAGTGCTAACATATTTTTTGTAACTAAGAAAACTATTAAAATATTACTGATATTAATACCTAATCGATTACAAAGTTCAATGCCAGTATTAAATGGGTCTCTTTTCCCAAATTCTGTTTTCTTTAGTCTAAATACATTATTTTTAAGTTGAAAGAATATGATATTAATATCATATTATTCTTTATGAGTGTTTACCAGTTTAATATTTGAAATACATACAATTGTAAAAAAAAATAATAACTCGTAGGGCTAAAACTTTTCGTGAACCCTAGACACAGTGCCTATGAGTTAATATGGCCCTGCATTGGAGTTGAAGGTATCTTTAGGATTTTTAAAATCAAACGAAATCACTGTCTTACGCGAAATCGATTCCGACGATAATATATAATCTTATGCCAAAAACCACTTCATCTTTTTTCATTTTTTTTTTTTTTTTTTTTTCAATAAGGAATAATATTCGCCATTGACCTAATTTCGGAACAAAGGCGTGAAGTCGAGTCGAGAATTTTCGCGTGACAATGGGTTTCATTAGAGAAAACATAAATTTTTGCGAAAACTTTATCATTATACGGCGACAGTCGGTATGTTTTTTATTTTTATCTTTTCGAAATCTCTTTTTTTTTATTATTATTTTTCACTCGGTCATTATAAGTATAAATCCTGTTGAAATTGATATCACTTTGATCAATCACTTTTGCGCACAAAATGATGATTATCGTCACGTGTATATATATATATAACGTCATAATATTAATAATGCGCCCAAATAATGTTATTTGGAAAATATGAAATCGGTGCACAAAAAGCACATATATATTACACTATTATAACGGAGGGAAATTAATCTCGTTTGACCCGTACCCGAATATCCGATAAACCGTGAAAATTAAGTTCGTCGCGCCGCGACGTTTCCTTCGCTACGCCGACGCTAGCCGATGATAAAAATAATTTATTCACTCCCGAACGTTGCGCCGCACAAACTTTATATTTTAATTTATAAAAGGATTTTCTCATTCCGTTGAC
The DNA here is from genome assembly GCA_025469315.1 of Stegophylla sp. TES_Ste_2020. Lineage (NCBI taxonomy): Eukaryota > Metazoa > Arthropoda > Insecta > Hemiptera > Aphididae > Stegophylla > Stegophylla sp. TES_Ste_2020. The sequence goes on along the minus strand of JAIPRM010012977.1, from coordinate 3,636 downwards.
GGCCGGCTTATCGGTTCGTAGTTTTTAGGCAGAGCCGTGCAAGGAAAAAAAAGCTTTTTTCATTACCGTATAATATTATGCTTTTCCGGTTACAATAATTTCGCTATTACAAAATAGCCAATAATAAAAAAAAAAATTATAAAATAATTAAAATAAGAACATTATATTATATTCTGGTTTTTATTTAATTAAATGTATTCATTAAATTCTAGCTGGTAAAAAGTAATATGGTTTACTAATAGCACAGCTGAAAATGAAACAAAGAAGTAGTTAGTCAGATTTTTTTTTAATTGTTTAAAGTTAAATAATATTAACAAAATTCACTTAAAATAATGATTTTTAGATAAAACCCTATAAAATTTGAATTAATTAAACATTCATTATACATATTTTTCTATTTACACTTTAAACTTCATAAAGATTAACTCTATGAATTATTTCTCATACCCGTTTAACTTTGAAATTATGGGTCAAATGACTCTTTTTACGTAAAACATCAGATTTTTTTAACATTTTTATGGAATAAAAAATAGAAACTTTTAGGTATAAAATCTTAAAATTTTATACAAGAATCTTCATTGTGTAACCTTACCCTCAGAAAATTGGATCTAATTTTAAAACAGTTATCATTTCTTTTATTTATTATATATTTTTAATACTTAATTTATTTAATTGCAATTAATAAGTTTTTTAAAAAATAAATATATTCCCCCTCCTAGAAGAAATTTCTAACTACGCCCCTACAGTTCTACATACATAAGATTAAGAAATATTGAAAATAGAAATCTAATGGATTTAACCATAATATATATGTATATTACCACTGGTTATTACAAATTTCATCTCATATTGTAATAAAAGTGACTGTTTTGGAGATAAATTGATAAAAAGTGGGAAAAGTGAGAGAATTGCTGCAGTTTAGTCTCCAGTCTCCTGCTAGACAATCCGTTCAGGTGCGTTGTGCGTATTATATCCGCGATGTGAAACACTAATAATTATTGCAAAATTCTTAATTAAACAAAAATCGACAAAAATAAGAGAAAAAGCTTTCGAATTCGTCTTAATTAATAAAATTCCTGCGCAACTCGCACTCAGATAGAGTTAAGATAGAATTTAGTTCACGAGTAGGTTATTATCATCTATTTAGTTATAAAACCGATTAAATAAACTTATAGATGTATATAATATTTCAATAATTACTACTATTTCCATTTTAGTTTCATAAAATATTATCGATGTTGTGTAAATAAAAAAATAAAATAAAAGTACATAAAATGTGAAATAAACGTTTACATTTTGCAAAATTGATAAAATGTGTGTCCATTACATAAACCTAAAAACACTCTACACGATATGAGAGCATTTCATGAAAAGGATAATCCATTTCGTGAAAAGTGCGATTACATGTGGTTGTGACATATAATACAATGTATATCACACTTTATGTTTCATAGTAAACCATTATTAAAGTGTTTCTGTTTTTTTTTTTGATATTATTTTGCGAATGTTCACGAAATACCAGCACAAGACTTTGCGAATTCCTGAAAACATTACTTTATTTGGGACATTTGTCAAAAAACAAAAACGTGTAAGTATACGTTAAATAATGCAATTTTAATGACTATTACAGCTTTTAATTTTATTTGTTTGCATTCTTTAAAACATTTATTTAAAAGTTATGTGCAGATAAAATTAAATATAGAAAATTTTTGTACAGGTATACATAGGTATATGCAAATTAAAAATAAATAAATAAAAAATCATTGTATATAATAAGTCATCATACTATATTATATTAGTGTAAAAGTATAAAAATAAATAAAATAAAACTTACGCTAGAGTATTCCGTAAATATTGTATTGACGACCGGTTTCGATTTTAAAAATCATCATTAGGTTAAACAATCAGTCAATGAATAACAAAAGATTTAAATAAGAAATGCATTTGAAAAACGACAAGAAGATGATAGTCATTTGGCATAGAGAATTGTTATTAAGAGAGATTGTTTAAAAACATATGCACACTCTGTTCATTTTAAACAATTTCTCTTATTTTATTCTTTATGTCAAATGATCATTTTTTCAATTTTTCAAATTGTATTTTTTATTTCAATCTTTTATTATTCATTGACTGATTGTTTAATCTGATTATGATTTTTAAAACCAATGTTACAAAAAATGTTTTTGTGTTATTAAATGCTATTTATAAATAATATATCGCGTCCTATTTTATAAAGATTTTCTTCTGATCAGGAGAACATGTGAATACAACAATAATGTTATGAAAATCAAATGAAGAAAAATACTTGAAATTTTCACCAATTATCGAATATACCAATTTTGTCAATTCACTGATATATAATATATAATATGCATTTAGTATTTACTTTAGGATTTATTTTAATACAACTTATTATGGTTAATCATGTTCAATAATTGTATTATTTTAAATCTATATTCACAAATATGATTTTTTTTTAAGCACTCAAGTAATTTTTTTTTTTTTCAAAAGGACGTACTTCACACCTTGGGTATTCTTCACTTCCACTTCTTTCTTCAGTAAGATATTCTTGTGGGTGTACTGAATTAAAGAAACGATAAGTGTAATTTCTTCAACAAGACGATTCAGTTTATTCAAGACAATTGTTTATTAAAAATGATAAAGTTTGTTATTTTTTTACTCTGCTGGTTTTATATTTCACTATTTACTGAGAAAAGTAAAGAAGAATTTTTTTATGAGAAAAAAAGTGGAAAAAAAAATTTCTAAATTTTTCTTTCACATCTTCAAAAATTTTTTGCGTCAAAATATTTCTCATATTATTATCTATTTATAATTAAATTTTTATGAAGTTTGGATTAAAAAAATATAGTTCCCGAGTTTTTTTTGTCAAATATTAGTAAGTTTTTCTCAAATTTTGAGAATTTGAAAAATGACTTCTTAAAAGTGCCATCTAGAAACGAGTTGTGATTTAAAAAGTTGCTGGTTGAAACTTTTGAACAAGTATTTACAGAAAAAAAAAGAAATAAGAAGAAATAAACATCATTGTAAAAACATTAGATTCTTCACTTCACTCAGAATCTTAAGTTCCATATTAATTATGTATAACTTGTACACATTATTTCAGTTACCGAGATTTCGAATAATTCAATCGTATTTCGAGAACGACTTTTCATCGTAATTCAATTAAAGAGCTTGAAGAAAGGTAAGCTAAATGCGAGACGTCACTCGGCTGTATTTATTTCACGTTGTATTCATAATTTTAATTAAAATTAAAGAAAATAATGAAATATTTTTATTAATTCAACGTATTATTTTTAATTGAAACAAATAAAAATGATCGGTTTAAAAAACGATTTCAAAGTGAAAAAAAAAATTACCTTTAGCAATAATTTTAACGTGTGAAAATAATTTTTTCATAGTAATTTAAATACCAAAATAATTATTTTTAAACGAATTAAACGAAGCGAGATTGGGTACACCCGTTTTATTTATAGATTTAAAACTTTAATTAAAAAAAAGCCGGACATACTTCGCACGATGGGTGGGATTCTCTTGACGGGTGTATTTAATTTTAAAGAAACGATAAATCATTTCTTCAATAAAACGATTCTGAACGAGGGAAGTTAATAATATAAA
>JAIPRM010012976.1:0-11744 GCA_025469315.1 Stegophylla sp. TES_Ste_2020 | reverse complement strand
AATTTTCTTATATGTACGTTAAAGTGCGTAATTTTAAGTAAAACTAACGAATTCAGTAGAAATTCTAACTTCAAACGGGTATAAAAAAAAAAGTTGACTAACGATTTTTGAGATTTTTTCAGATCAACTAGACACATATGTCAGTGAGATCATATTGAAATTTCAAGTCTTAATATCAAAAATCAAAAATTTTATTACATAAAAACTAACAAAAAGTGAGATATTTCCGAAATTTTCAAAATGCCGTACTTAACTCAAAATTAATCAAATCTTTTTGAAATTTTTATGAAATATTTTCGTATATATTTTTAGTGGTTGGTGAAAATTTCAAGTCTCTAGCTACATTATTTTAGAAGTTATGGTAAAAATAAATTTTCAATTTTACGAAAATGCCTTGAACTGCAAATTTTGCCGTTTTTCGTTAATTTTTCGACATATTTTCACCGGGCTTGGAAAAAGTATTGAGAAATTGGAAAAATGACCTCTCTAACGTACCATCTGGGTATGATTCCGGTTCTTTAGAGGTATTGATCAAAACTTTTGGTCCAGTATTTCTATACGAAAAAGTGTTTCCAGAAAGAGAAAAAAAAAAAATAAAAAAATAAACATCATTGTAAAATCATAAGCTTCTTCACTTCGTTCAGAATCTAAAAAATATGCAAATTTTAGATTTTGAACGAAGTGAAGAAGTTAGTCTTTTTACAATGATGTTTATTTATATTTTTTATCTGTAAACACTATTTTGTACAGAAATACTTGTCCAAAAGTCTTGATCAGCAACTTTTTGAAACTAGATTTGCCTCTATAGTTTTTTTTCTACATTTTCAAAATTTTCTCGCGTCATAATATTTCTCATATTATTGTTTATCTATGTTTAAATTTTGATAAAGTTTGAATCAAAAATTATGGTTTCCGAGACTTTTTGTCAAATTTTTGGTAGTTTTCCCCCCAAAATAATTAAGAAATTGAGAAATTCACAAAATGATCTCTCTAAGGTACCATTTAGAGGTAAATCCGGTTTCAAAAACTTTCCAGTTAATCAGTAACACTATAGATCGGAAATGTTCTCTAGATAATACTTTTGGGAGGTCATTTTCCAAATTCTCAATATTTTTTTTAAGCACAAGCCTAGACTACCCAAAAATGGATAAAAAATGGTAAAAAAAGGTATAACCCGAATTTTTATACATTCGATTTTTTATTTATTACATACTTCAAAATAATAGAACTAGAATGTTGAAACTTTCACCAACTACTAAAAATAGTCACACGCACATCTCATAAAATTTTCAAATACATTTAACTAATTTTAAGGTAAGTACGACATTTTGAAAATTTCTCAGGTTTTGTTAATTTTTAATTCATAAAATTTTAATGTATGGATATTAAGAACTAAAAATTTAATGCAAACATACTCATATGTATAACCAATGGTCCTAAAAAAATCTCGAAAATCGTATGTCAACTTTTTTTTTATATAACCATTGAAAGTTAGTATTTTGACATGATTCATTAGTTTTACATAAAATTACGCACTTAAACGCATATAAAAAATAATTAGATTTTTATTGCATTTTTCATTTTTATTAATACATTTATCACCTCATACACACGCACGCACACAAATATCGAAGACCCAACATTATTAAATAACATTTCATTAAATATTTCCTTATTGTCAATTATTATTATTGTATATTATTTAAAGCTTTCACTCGGAATCGTTTTATTGAAGAAATGATTTATCGTTTCTTTTAAATTTAAAACACCCACCAAAAGCTTCACACCCGAGATGCGAAGAATACCCGTCGCGCAAAGAATACCCATCGTGTGAAGTATATCTGACATTTTTTTAATTTGTATTTATTATTGGCAGTCATTATACTAATGTACCTAACGACTAACGGGATGTTTTCATAAATTTAATAAAGAATAGACGTATTATAATTATATATTATCTAGTTATAAGCAATATATAACTGCTAAATGATAATAATATAGAAAACAATGTTACAAGTTCGTTTAAACTTTCGGTTTATTGATGGGATAGTAATAATTAAAAGATGTGCAGTGGATGTGTAGTGAATGAGAACCCTCCAACCCCTCCCTTAAAAGCCTAATACTTAATTTATATTATATTATTTATAAGTACCAAACACGTTTTTGGAATAGCTCCCTCCGTTATTTTGTTCTGAATCCGACCCTCATAGATAGCATCAGTTTGTTTGCCTTTGGCAAATGAATTTAAAATGTAGGTATTGTTTATAAAACATTTGTGAATAACAAATATGTCCTAAAATACTAATTTATAATTTACTCAGTTACTCGTGGAAGTATTTAGTTGCGCTCAAAAAAACTACAATGAAATCGCGAAAAATACCCCATTAATGTACCGACCTTGGATATTATTTCCGGCTTATAAATCTTATGAATACACATACATGTGTATGTAAAGTTAATTTGAATACTTATAGTGACTATAGATTTTTTTTTGGCCACTTTTCTGCAAAAATCTTCGTTCACAAACAATACGAGAATATAACCACACTAAAAGACATAATACGTAAGATACTGTTGCTTGTAAGACTATATGGCAATAAACGTATTTTATATTCTACTCTTAATATGAAATAGAGGGCTGAAAAATATCGTAGGTATAAGAAACGCGAGGACGGTTTCCGAGCTCAGGTTTTCGTTGAAGTGATTTATACTTCGAAACGAGCATAATAAGTCTTTGCGTTACATAAATCGTACATGTCAATCTGCATTCGATTATCCAAATCCTCGAAATCGCATTCGGAAACGTGGCACTTATAATATGTCAAGAGAGTTTACCATCAATAAGCGTATACTCATATGTGTGTGCGTGTGTATGTGTGTGTGTGTGTTATTGTATACATATTATAATATAAACACGGATGAACGTATAACTCGTCTGCGGCCATTTTGACACGTTTTTATTGATGTTTTCTCCATCCTTGTTCAAATTGAATATTCATCGGAAACATATTTTTGAACATTCTGTGTAGTTGTCTCGAAATACATTTTCCTGTCACGTCACTACTACACCACTCTCATACATAATTATGGACGTAGGGATCGTTTTGTTATAATAAGAGACGAGATAGGAGGTAAAATGAGCAATATATGCACAAAAAATCTAAAATGCAAATATAAAAATAAAATAAAGCAAAGATAAATAAACAGCAAAATATGCAATTACCGGAATTTTCGTAAAATTGAAAATTGCTTTTTAACATATCTTTAAAAATAATCCAGCTAGAGATTTGAAACTTACACCAACCACTAAAAATAGTTATGAGAACATTTCAAAAAATTTCAAGAAGATTTGATCAATTTTGAGTTACGTACAGCATTTTTAAAATTTCGGAAATTTTTGATTTTTTGTTAGTTTTTATGTAATAAAACTTTTGATATTAAAGCTTGAAAATTTAAGATGATTTTACTGACATATATGTCTAATTGACTTAAAAAAAATCTCTAAAATCATAAGTCAACTTTTTTCTCTATAACCATTTGAAGTTAGAATTTTAACGAAATTTGTTAGTTTTACCTAAAATTACACAATTTAACGTACTTAAAAGAAAATTGGTAAGAATGATTTTTATGAAATTTGGTACTTAGAAAATTTCATTGCGAATATTTTGGTGCAATGAATTTTCTTACGGACAAAGAATTAAAAAATTTACAAAGGATTGTTTGAGAAAAATATCGGAGAAAATACAGATAAATTACCTATTCTGATATATTTCTAATGAACACGCAAAAGGTTGGTAGGTAATGTTTTTTCGCCATCTTTTGTATTTTTCGATGCTGAATACGGTGGTTTAAATTAAAATCCACGTGCATTAATAGTTTTCTAATTATTTTATTCTGTTTTGAAAATCAAATATTTTCGATTATTATACTAAATATCTACTATATTTCTTCGGTACTCAGCACTGTTTGTATGGCGCAGTGGTTAATACGACAGTATTACTACCTATATTATGTACCTATACCTAATCTAGAAGTTATGTAAAGATACACACATTTTTAAGTAAACCAGTTTCACGATTATACTATTTTAGCAACTGTCTTAACAAAATGTGTTATAACAGGAAAGGTATTTTATCCTAAGCATACCGGTAAATTTATTTTGAACTCTCCTAAAAAATTTAACTATTGCTATTTCCAATCAAGGTTTGCTCTTAATATAATATTTATGTCTTTGTAATTAATGTTCTTACCTGCAGAAAATATGAGCATAAATTTGAGTTTTCTAAAACCAATACACCTACTTACCTGTACTTTAATGATATAAAGGCATTTATCATTTTATAAAATAAAATCATAATAATAGCAATAACGATAATAAATTAATAAATATTAAATATACTGACTTAACTTCACTTAAAAACCTACTAACTTTGCAATTTAATATCTTGTTTTTGAATTTTTTGGTGGTTTTATTGAGCTGAATTTCTATTTACTCAAGATAAAAATTTGTAAAAGAGTTATATTGTATTTTCTCATTAAAATGTATCTAATACAAAATAATAATAATAATAAATAAACAAAGTTGATAAAACATCTACTTACACATCAATATATACAATACCTACATTACAAATTTTAAAATTAAAAAAAATAATTACATAATTTATTATTATCTATTCATAACTCTATCAATTTCAAAACAATTTTTATTCTAAGCACTATGTATAAGTTATTCTGTTTAAGAGCTATTTTCAAATGAAAAAATAAAAGTTTTTCAAAAAAATTTGGAAAAACTTTTGAGAATTTTGAGAAATTACCTCTATAGAGTACCACCTAGAGCCGAATTCTGATTCATTAAGTTGCAGATAAAAACATTTGGATAAGTATTTCCATACAAAAAAAGTGTTAATAGAAAAATAAATAAAAATTAACATTGTAAAAACACTAGCTCCTCTCTACTCAAAATCTAAAAGGTAAATATTGTTATAAGGAATATTATTTATAGAAGTACATATGTATATGAAGACATATCTTGAAACATAAATTGAGCTTAAATAATATTATTATTATTTGCTTAAGAATTAAGGAATTTAGCTATCAGTTTTATTACTGAACACTGGCTTTTTTAATATGTTCATTTACTACATCAGCAGTTCTCAATCTATTACTATGCGAGTACCACTTACATATTTTGAACATTTTCACATACCACTTCACAAAAATCTTCTTTTTTGTTTTGCTCATCAAAAAATATGTACATTATTTTATATGTATGAAACCTTTTATTATTAGGACTGAATAATAATAATAATAATAATGAATAATTACCTTTTTAATTATTATTATGATAAGCATTTAATGCATGAAAAAAAAATAAAATATAAAAATAACTACCTATTTTTATTATTCTTCGCGTATCACCAATGAACTTTGTATGTACCACTAGTGGTACACGTACCATAGGTTGAGAAATTTTGTACTACATATACTACACTCATGCAAACACCTATAACTCAAGGTATAAATGGCACTGAACTCATAAAATTATTTTTTGTACTGCTATTTTATGATGTGAAATATTGCAAATAAATTACAAAACTTTAGATGATCTCTTATCATCTTTATATTAAATAATAATAGGTACAATTTTTATGAATAAACTGTGACTCTACTATATAATATGGAGGTAACTACTTGGTGACTAGTCAACTGATTACTTTTTTTTAATTGAAAATTGTCCATGATCAAAAAATGAATTAGTTGTTTTACTATTTCTTTCAAGGAGCGTTGAAGTGCTCATTATAACTATTATTTGTCTTGAATTACTATCTTTTATGAAATATTTGCTAAATTGAATAAAAAATATGCCTTTTTGGTATGGTTAGAGATAAATTAAGATACCCAAAACTTTAAATATACCTACACATTCTTCCCAACTAGTAGCTTTTTTAAGATATTTTATTAATGAGAAAGTAAGCCATGAATACAAAAACAAAAAATATTATTAAAATATTGCTTGCTAATAATGTTTGAGTGTAGATTGTGTATCGAAATTCCACTATTATTTGAAAAAATATTTTATTGATGATAAAATATAAATTAGAAAAATAATGTTAAAACTCTGAGTCAATTTTCTTTAATAAATAGCACTTAGCAAGTTAAGTGAAAATAGTGCATGATGTAAATGTGTAATAGATAAAAAGTTTAAGAAAATAATTAATTTCTATAGGTTTAATCAGAGATGGCTAACTTAATGGGTAATTTTTAAGGCGGTGTATGATTTGATGAAAATAAATTTCTCCCAGTAAATGTCTTACTTTTTAACCCACACAATAGGTTTTAACTTTTATTCAATTGTTCGTATGTATAACGTAAAATTATATTGATAGAGATCACCAAGAGAAATGAAAATTCAAGACTAGACAAAATAAAGTATTATAATGTTAACTTGTCCAATCATAAAAAAAAATTTAATTTTTGAATTTTGAGTGAAGTGAAGACTATTTTGGTTTTACAATAATATACATTTTTTTTATCTTTAGGTGAAAGTACTTTTTTAGGTAATTTAACTTGTCTAACAATTTTATAGATCAAAATTTTTATTTAGTTTGTTATTACTAGAAAATGCTTTTTGGAATTCTTCGTAGTTTTCAAAAGATAACAAAAATAACTACATAAAATTTGAGTGAAAACAGAAAAAATAATGCTATATAGCAGATTACCATGAAGTCAATTTTAGCAAGATTTTAGTATCAATTCCAAAAAATTACATTATATAATTTACATTTTCACCAGTTATCAAAAATGTTACAATACAAAATATATACAATTTGATTAAATTTTTAAACAAATTAATTATTTTTGACATAAATACAGAATATTGGAAAAAATTTTGAGATTTGACTTTTTCTCTGGGAGAAATAGTGAAGCTTAGTATATTTTAATTTACTTCTAACTATATAGAATTTTAAAGTTAGAGTAATAATTTTATTATACCTACATTACCTATTATACCTTTTTATATTTATTGGCAACGAATAGCCTAGTATATTTATTACTGACAAATTAGGTAATTTTACATTACAAAATAGGTAATGAATATATGAAAAATAATAATAAATATATATGTATATAACTATTTTGAGACAAATTATAATATATTATTATAATATTTTTGGTTTTTTTTTTTTTTTTTTTTGACCCTCCACTATATCATATCACTAGATCACTAGATCACTATATCACTAGATCCTGACTACACCACTGCCTATCAGAAAATAGTCAAAGTAGTTGAACTACTCTAAATTATTATCATCAATTTATTTGTAGAACAATATAACATAACTATAAAACAGGTATTTCACCAAATTATTTATATTAAAACTTTATCATACAAATTTATTTCTTAAAAAACTTTATCATTTCTATTACAGTCACTAATTAACCAAATATATTGTTACTGAACATAATTTCAATTATAGCTGATTATAGCTGGGAAAATATTTATATATATAAATTAGAAAAAGTAAGTATTGCTTTAGGAAAATATCAAGTTTAATTGTAGAGATATTTCTAGAGAAAGAGAAAATACCTATGTAAATACTAATTACAATTGTTACATATGCTAACTTTTTCATTGTTGAGAATGTAAAATATTTATTTAAATACTTCTATTTACCTATACATATTATAATTTCATTCTTTCTATCTGTACATTCATTATTCTATTTAATAAACAAAACATTAAAAACCGCTTTAATTTAACATAGGTTCAAAAAAAAAAATTACATTTTTTTGTTTACAAGTACATAACTAGTACATAACTAGTGATAATAAAATGCAATGAAGCATTGATGCATGAAAATATTATAAATATCTATATACTGCTCAGAATTACATTTGTAGTTAAATAAATATAATGATAACCGACTATACTGCTTTTGTTAAACTCAAAGGATTTAAAATAGTTACCTTAAGTATGTAAACGACAAATGTTTTAATTTTTTCTGTTAAGAAATATTCATAATACATTATGTTTTCCTATCTAACCAGTGATGTAGAAATCACAATATATAGAACTTTTACTATGGTGTTAAAGTTAAATTAAAAGCTCCTATATTGTTATGAAATTTAAACATGAACATTTTTTGAGCATAACATATCAATTTTGTGGAATATCAACTGATATTTTTAAATAATCACAACTTTTTTGTCGGTTAATACTATTTAGAAATGGTATCTAGTGCCCTCATAAATGTTTTTCTTTTCAAATTTAGTACTATGTGTTTAATCTCTAAATTTAACTCGTATACTATAATATAAAATATACCGTGTTCTAACTACACTATCAGTTAAGTAAATAGAGACAACAACACTTACGAAGACATCCTCTTAATATTAATAATTGCTTTCAAAATTGATAACATTAAACCAGCAAAATACAATTATACAATTTCAGCCAAGATTTAAGCATTGTTTTAATTTATTTCAGTCTTGGAAATATTTTAGAATTATACATTAAATTAGATCATATTTAATATTGTTTAAAATGAAAAAACATTTCTTAATAATTCAAATAAATACAATAAATGATATTGGTTCTACTCCCCCATCGTTAAGTACTGTTCATATTATGGTAAACTTAAAATATTTCAACTAAAAACAATACTGAACTAAATTCAAATTGAACAAAATATTTAACTGCAAAAAATTACAATTGGATTAAATTCATTGGACCAAATGTCTGTAAATCACCTATATGCCTTGTTGATACTGTTCATCATATATTTTAGGATTTATCCATCAATCGTTCTACATAGGATTTGGAAATTAAATTCACTGTTTCCACATAACGGTCCACACACATTGAAACACATTTCTAAAAATTAATTAATTTTAAAATACAATTTTTGAAAATTTGTTAAAATTAAAATATTATTTACTAACCTCTTCAGATCTATTTAGTGAAAATTCTGGTTTCATAACGCATTCTTTGAAACATATAATATTAATTTTCTAAAATAATTGCAAAAATAGATAAAATAGTTATACTAAAGTAAAGACCAGATTTTTGTGCAGCTAACACCTGAAAAACGTGGAATTTTTTATCAGAAACCCTAAAATGTACAATATTGTGTGAAATAAAACTTTCTTTAAATTAATCTACATCACTTAATTTGGATTTGTACCTTGTTTCTACAAGATTTAGAAAATTTCATAAAAAGATGCGAATGCACAAGAATCCGGTCTTTAATTATAAGCATTTTGTAAGATCTTATATTATACCGAGTATTATGCTATGGCCTATGATTAATCAATAAAACATAAATTGAACAATTGAACTGAGGTTCATAAATATAAATGTAATATGATATCTACTTTAATAGAATCTGCATAATATGAAACGCTAAAAATCATCTATGGAAAATTGGAATGTAAACATGAATTATAGGAGGGGGAGGGAGTGTAATAATATAAATGAAAATTTTTATATTTTGCTAATGAGTAAAAATGTACTAAATACATTTTTAAACTAATAAAAAAAATTTCAAAATATTTCGGGGGGGTTGAATCCAGAAAACCACCCCCACCCCCACCAGTATACGAGACTATGTAAGCAAGAATACATTATCTCTATTTTCGGAGGTATTTTCAATCATAGATATTAATATTCTACATAACATATAATACTTATAAGTTATAACTAGTACTACCTATTTTTATAATTAAAACATTTTTGACAAAGTGTAATAAACAAAAAGATAAGACTGAATAATTTTATTGAATTAAAATATTTTACTAATAAAAATGGTAAATGGCATAAACAATTTATAAAATATTTGTATCTATCTTTAATCTTTATACTATCTATATTTTACAAGGTAAACAAATTTTAATTTGTTCTACTAAACACGTTTTTAAAATTCAATATATTTTTTATGAGAATTGATTTTTCATCTGGGTAAGCATTTATTCATGAATAAAGATCAGTTGACATATTTAAATTAAAAAATTACTTGAACCTACGTTTTTCGAATAATCTGAGTTTTAATGTTGAAATAATTATAATTTCTTAATTTTAATTAAACGGTAGTTTTTTACATTATTCTTCACAAAAGAGCTCGGTGTTAATGAGAAATCCAAAATTATGTACGTGCATATTGTATTACTGTAATAAAATATTTTTAATGGATATTTTAATAAAAAATAAGAACTGAATAGATACGTAATAGTGTTGCTTACCGACAATAATATTTGAACATTTTGCATTGCTACTTGTTTTTTAAATTCTTGGACAAGTTCGTCCTGCGACATCTTTAAGACCTCTGCCATGGCACTTACTCGAATAACTCGTTTGAACCAGAAGATATTTTTAAACTTCTCAAAACCGTCACCATTTGCGAGTGCAGGTAAATTTAATATTGAAATTTCAAGTTTTAAAATTTGAACTCAAACAGAACGAACGAAAATCTGAACACGATAACACAATATCAATCGATTCCTACCTCGCGAAAAACAAAGATGATCGGTGTCAAAGACGCTGTAACAACTAAATACTTGTTTCTCCATAAAATTGAAACGTTAAGCAGCCGTCCTGATAGCTTCCGTCAAACCATGTTTACGGAATACATAATAATGCTCTTCTAAATATCTTTAGAGGTAAAACACGTATTATTGAATTTATAAAGAACAATATTTAGGAAACAACCTTAATTACGATATTATATAATATTAATTTTAAAAGAAGTTACGATAGTTTAAAATATTAAAAAAACATGGCATTTTGATCTTCGCTACAGAGCTTAATATTTAAAAAATATTATCAAACCCAAAGGACGTCGCCACTGCAATGTTCTCCTCTAAAATTTTTGTAAGATATGTTAAACTGGGGTCCGGATTTGTATGCATTTTCATATTCGTAATGAGTGTATGCAGCTCAACGGGAGTAAGAAATGTGGGCGATTTATGTAGCAGAGAATGCATAGAAAAATTTTTATTCTGCATATAAATGCATATTTTAGGTATAACAACATATTTGAAGAATTTTGTATATTTAAGCATATTTTATAGAAAAGTTCATTAAACTAATTATTTTATTTTTATTTTTATCTTAAATACTAGATTATGATTTATGAGTTAATGACGTTTATTGTTGAGAAATAAATTGTACTCCCAAAATCCTATATTTTTGTACAGTTTGTGTTAAAATTATAATCTCCTTTAGGCTCGCTGCACATTTAAGTAATTTTAATGCTCGGCACCTCGATAACGGCGAGGTATATTCTCAAATTTTCACGCATGTCACAATGATGTCACTAACGTGTCTCAGCGGCACCGCGGTACAATGCATATGCGTCATCGCACGTCAATATAACGCAAGTGTGTACTGGGAGTTCATCCCATTGCGGTCGTTGGCAACAATTCCTTTCGATTTATCCTATAAAAATTTCCTTTTTAAAATTATATTTTTAGCCTTAAATTTTATAAATGCTTATTAACACTTCATTAATTTTTTTTATCATCATTCGTAACAATAGTATTTATTTTATTTTATAAATACATTTTTAAATATTTTATGTTTTTAGATTCTGAACGAAGTGAAGAAGCTTATGATTTTACAATGATGTTTATTATTTTTTTTTTTCTGTTTTTTTTCTCTTTCTGGAAACACTTTTTCGTATAGAAATACTGGACCAAAAGTTTCGATCAATATCTCTAAAGAACCGGAATCATACCCAGATGGT
>JAIPRM010012975.1:0-11744 GCA_025469315.1 Stegophylla sp. TES_Ste_2020 | reverse complement strand
TTATAAGCACTGAATAGTATGTCACTATTAATAAATATGAAACACGAACCATTTGTAAAATTATCGGCATACTTAATATAATAGTAATATAAAGTTTACATAATTATATTTATGTTGGGAATCCCACTATACGATTAAGGTGTGCACGGATTGAGGCGGCGCGCAACCGTCACGGCACCGCCGACTAAATGTTTATTGTGTTTATTGATAGATGCCGCCTTTGTCGTAATTTCTCCAATTTTTTTTTCAATTAAACCCTTGTAAAATGTTCAATTATTCGTCCGTAAGAAATTTTATTGCACCAAAATATTCGCAATGAAATTTTCTATCTAGCCACCAAATTTCAAAACAATCGGTTAAGCCAATTTTCTTATATGTACGTTAAAGTCCGAAATTTTCAAAATGCCGTACTTAACTCAAAATTGATCAAATCATTTTGATATTGTTAGAAAATGTTTTTTTTCACGGTTTTTAGTAGTTGGTGAAAGTTTCAAGTTTCTAGCTCCATTTTTGTAGATGTTATGGTAAAAATAAATTTTCAATTTTACGAAAATGCCGGTAACTGCATATTTTGCCGTTTTTCGTTAATTTTTCGACATATTTTCACCGCGCGTGAAAAAAGTATTGAGAAATTGGAAAAATGACCTCTCTAAAGTACCATCTGGGTGTGATTCCGGTTCTATAGAGATACTGATCGAAACTTTCGGACAAGTATTTATATACGAAAAAGTGTTTACAGAAAGAGAAAAAAAAATAAAAAATAAAAAAAATAAATAAAAAAGAATAAACATTATTGTAAAATCATAAGCTTCTTCACTTCGTTCAGAATCTAAAATCATCAAAGAGCCTCCCAGAACTTTTGTATATTCAAATGCTTAAGGTTAATGCTCTAGCTCTAGTGGTGCCAAATGAAACAAAATAAAGGTCGACACCCTCCAAAATATAATAAAATACAAAACAATAGATAAAATATTATATCTGTGATCATTTCTAAATATAAAATTGTTTCCCATAATAATTCTATTCGTGTGTTGGTATACTGGGAAATAAATTTTTCCCCAAATAATATTATAATGATTGTCTCGTATGTAATCAATACTTGAGAAGTATAATTTTAAATTTATAATCATAATACATGTATAATTTTAAACAACTCTATAAATATTATGAGAAATATCAGAAAACTATTATTAGAAACTCAAATCCAAATATCTGATAATAAATAATATCATTTTATTTCGGAACCTAAAAGAACCTAAATAATTTAAAAATTCCGGTTCGGTTTCGGTACTTGATTAAATTAAATAAAGGTTCCGGTTCCGGTTCCAGTTCCTAATATTTTAAAGGTTCCGGTTCTAGAACCGGTACTTTTAGGTTCGGTTCCAGTCCCTGACTAAAATAGTCGAATCGTATCGTCAAATGGGAAAAACCGGGAATGGTTTTGGAATAAGTTCGTCAGATTTGTCCACGTCCGTGTAAATTGAAATTTTTAATTTTATTGTTACAGTGCGCGTTTTTGGACGAAACTTAACAGTCTTGTCTTGCAAACACATCTATCACAATATAATTAAAAATATAAAAATGTACACGTTATTCAACGGCAATATGTCATCTTCGGTACATAATTATTTTATAAACCAGAGGTTTCCAAACTGTGGGTCGCGACCCAAAATTGGGTAGCAATTAAATTTTTGGTAGGTCGTGTTAAAATTTAGATCCTAAGTGGATTGATGAAGTTAGTTTTTAACAATGATTTTTATTAAAATTTTTTTTTTTGTAAAACACTTTTTTGTTTAAAACACTTGTTTAATAATTTCAACTAGCTATTTTTTTAATTAGAATTTGCCTCTAGATGTTATTTAAAGGGGTCATTATTCAAAATTCTCAACAGTATTTCAACTTTTTGGCAAAATTACCCAAAATTGGACAAAAACGCCATTACATTTTTTTTTTAATCCAAATTTTATAAAAATTTTAATATAGATTAACTATAATATGAAAAATATTTTTGTGAAATACAATTTGTAATATGTGCATTAATATATTTTTGAGTGACAAATTTTCATGGTGTGAAGTATGACGGGCTTTGTTCATATTCAATTTTTTTTTACCTATTCAATTACTCGTATATACATACCTTTATAATTTTAATTAACTCTCATGAATTTTTTAAAAATAAACAAATAAATAATTTTATTACGGTTTTAAAAATTGTTGGATAAAAATTTAAATAGTTACAAAATGCAATATTTTACTCTGTATCTTTTTTATTTCCATTGCTCAAGAAGCAATAGAGCAAAAAAATAAAAAAAAAGGATATTTGATTATTGTGGTGGGTTATTAAAATTTGAAAAATTTCCAAAATGGGTCGTACCATAAAAAGTTTGGGAACCTCTGGTATAAACACATAATTAATTTTTCATGGTTATAACAGATATCAGATGATGTTGCAGAACATAGAGTTTATACGCTCGAGTCTTGCGCGTGAATTACGATCGCGCTATTGAAAAATGACCCTAGGCCTATGTTATGTAATAATAATTGCTGTGAGTCTGACATCCCCACGGTGTGTATATCGTAATAATCCACGATGGCAGCACACTAATATTATGGACGCGTACACACAGAGTCGAAACCCTTTCACATTCTCATCCCAATTAAACCGGCAGTCGCTGCCACGCCAACCTTTTAATAATAACACGCAACGGGTGCACACGATGGCGCAAAGGATGCGGGGACCCTTTTATAAAATAAATCGGCCTCCGCCAGTGTACGTATATAATATGGACGATACACAGTTCCGTTAATTTACTACTGCTATGGTTTACCGGAAACGGTCTGCGGCGGTGGTACGTCGTGTACGTGGCGGTGACGGAAGACAGTACGGGTCTTTCTGTCGTCGTACACTATATACCTGCAGCGTGACACCACATAACCAACATCTCTTTGTCGGTTTTGCTTTATGTTTATTGTTGTTATAAACGTTTACGAGAGCCTGAACACATAAACATAATATACGAAGCCCCCGGATATTGGACCGCAATGTCCATATTTCAAAAACACACATGGTCATTGGCCGCTAAAATACTACACATATTATATAAGATCAACCCTGAGGAATAATTGTATTAACGATTTTTTTTTTTTTGTGATATTGTAATTCAGCTACTAATTTGTAAATTATATATAAATATGCGTATCTCGAGTTATTTTATCATACCTCCGTTAAAAACGATTACATTTGTTAGAGAAATATATTATATAGTCTTATTATACTATTAATAAAGATTTATCTCTGTACCAAAATATAGACACCAAGTGACATTTTTTTTCTACCTGACCGTTGAAGGTAAAATTGTCTATTATATAGAATGTATACTATCGCTAATTGTAAGTCTGTGTAGGCCTGTGTAATTGTCCACCTGTATTTTCGTTCAGTCGCGTCGTTTTATTTATGCGTTAGTATACACCAGTGGTTCTTAACCTTTTTCAAATGAAGGAACACTTAACATCTTATAAGATTTTTGCGGAACACGGTGATTCTACACGGTTATACACGTATTATACTCGTGTGTTTTGGAAATCTTTAAAAATCAAAATGTTAAGACAATGAAACCAAAAATTACATATACTTTTACAGTTTTTCTTCTAATTTTCAATTTTGTCGGAACACCGGTTAAGTGCACATACGAACACACACAGGAGTTCCGAGTGTTTTCTGCTGCTTATTTTTCATACACAGTTGGCATGCGTGTTTTAATATAATCGCAATATTAAGTATGACGCGCTTTGTGCACAATTGCTGTTAAGAATAGAGGAATGTTGGGACTACAACTATTTAAACATTGACTCGAGTCTTTTCTTCCGAAAACAGAAAGAAAGATTGGTATTGTGTGCGTACATTACAGGGGCGGCCAAACAAAGTGGACTATTCTAAAGTCGAGTTTGTTAAAATTTATTATTAGTAAAATTAATCAAATTTCCTCAGCTGAAAAAATTCGAAATCATCGTTATACCCAATATACTCGATAATTATATAAAAAAAAAAAAAAAATAATGGATGTCGATTTTCAAAAGAAAAATGTGTTCTTAGTAGATCTCTGCTAAAATAAATTTGGCCGCCCCTGGTATACTATATACTAATTATATTTATGTACGATAGAATTTATTATAAATTGTTTGGATTGTCGTATGAATACGCCGATTTGTACAAAGACTGTACAAGCATTGTCAGCTGACACACACAGTCTTCTGCGTAAAAAGGTGAGCAAATCGTACATCTGTCGTACATCTGATTCTCGTTGTCTTCATTGTTAGAAATTCGTAAATTTCACAAAACCAAAGTGGCGCGTGTTTAAGTATAATATTATGGTAGCGCCGCCCATACGTTGGAACACTGTTTCCCACCCGGTCATCTTGGTCTTCGCATACCACCATCGATAGCGCTTGCGGGACGCACGCGTGTCTATCGCGGTGTTATCGCGACTCACGTTCCCGCGTTCTCGACCTCGCCGCCATCGTCAGTCTGCTCCCGGTGACCGTGCAGTTCGCGTCCTCCGCAACTGCTCGTTCGTGCGAGCCACGTGTCCCGCGGTGTTTCTCGCGTCATCGTTCGTTTCGCACGCGGGGACGATTTAGTTTGTCGACCATTGTTTCGTGCGACCGACAACGACTCGACTTGTAGCCGTCGTTCGGAACCGTGTTTGCATTGTTGTTTTTCGCGAGACGAAAACTCTATTATATAGTGGACGCGAATAATACTTATAATAATTATCACTGGTGGTGACGTCAACGCGTTATATTTAGTCGTTGACGACCGATCGCGTGGCAAATATTGTCGCCAGGCGCAATAAGACGGGGCGGCATCATCGCCGGCGATGGCCTCGTCCGAAACACCGACGACGGCCTCGTCGGACGTGAACGCGCAGCAGCAGCAGCAGCCGGCCGCCGGTGCAGGTCCCGCGGGGCTGCCGCTGTTCGTCCCGACCTCTACCACGGCGCTGGTGATGAAACGGTATCGGGACATCTTCGGATTGGCCGGCGACGATATCGAGTGAGTGACGGTTTTCTTTTTCCTACGGGTGCTACAATAATTATTATTAATATCGCATCGACAGTTGTTTATTACAAAACGAAGACGTCTTTATTCCCTGTTATTATTATTAGGCGGTGTAGATATTACGTTTGAATAGTAGTGCACGTATTTTTGCTGCCGCCCAGTCAATAGGTCATCCGCCAACAGGTGGCCAATTATAATACGACGTGCATATATAAATAAATATACACCGACACAATCACTCGTAATAATAATATTATGTATAATAAATGATAATGATATTGCTGTGCAGCGGGCCGGCCGTTGTTGGCGAATTTTCGATCTGGCTGACGGTTTTAATCGTTTATTTATTGTATTTATTTTCCGCAACGCGTTTCTCTGGCGGCCATTTACTCGCCGCGCAATTCGCAGAACGAACCGCATCTCGTCGAATATTATGAATTGCGCAATGTTCAGCGATTACCTTTATCTCGGAGGTCCCGTCGTCGCTGCTGCTGTCGATTCGCGTGCGCGCAAAACATATTAGTGTAGTATAAATTACACGCGGCGGTCGTAATATATTATAATATATTTTATTGTACGCACACACCACCACGCACTAGTCATCATCGCGGCGTATTATAACATTACTGGTATATATTATTATGTGCGTTGCAACAGAATACGCGATGACGAGAACGAAACTGTTCTTCCGTCGTATAACGTATACATATATTGTATATGGGTACGAACTCTGTGTAAAATAAATCGCGTTTCGCGTGCGTGCGCGTCATATTCGGATTGAGTCTGCCACGCGCCCGTGTCTCGTACGGCCGTCGAGTGTCAGCGGTTTCGTGGAAAAAAAAAAAACAAAAACCACCGAATATGTCGGCGGCACCGGAAATCCATGCCGGAACAGCCGATACGAATATTTTCGCCTACACGATTCGACGGCCTGTGAATGTAAAATAAAACTCATTATTATTATATTTGTGTAATATGTATTATGACCGTGATTCGTTAAGGGTTAGAGAGTTTATCACACACATATAGCTATATGATATAGGTACGCGATTACGTTACCTGTGCACTTTTGTATCTGAAAATGGACCAGACCCAACTGTAACATTGTTATCCGTCAAATTTTATCTGTTCGTTACATTAACAATCATACATTCATAAAGCACACTGTTATATTTTTTGTGTGTAACACCATGAAATGATGTAATATTTTCCAATAATAGTAGCGACACACTGTATTGTCCTATGTAATTGTCTAGTTGAGCAAGTTCGACTATTTACCGTCATCTCTCAATAGTGATAATATTATTATTGTTTATACGTCACGACGCTCTTTATTTTCCGATCACGTTCGCCGCGAATCTCACATTTTACAATACAACGAAAATGTAACATTCGCACGCACTTAATTCGACAGATTTAGACGGAAATTTATAGATTATAATGACTTAATGTTTATCTTAATATCGTCTGTGTTTAATTGTAAGAGTATCTTACCTATTTGTATTCGCGAAGAAATGGTAATTATAAAATATAAAATTGGCTTTTTCTAGGGATTAAAAATTAATTAACTCAACATTACATGTCCGTAATTATATAAAATTTATGAATTAGAGTAAATTTCAGTTAAATTATATAATATACCAACTAAATGTATATTTATTACTTGATATGAAGCGCGTACGAAATAATATAACAAGTGGTACAAAAGGATGAAGTCGTATAATTATGATGTATGTGTTACAAAAATCCATTTAGTTAAGTTTGACAGAGAAGTTTCAACTGTTTAAAAGATCTAAAATTTGAAATTTACTAACTGATAAAGATAAAGATCAAACGATATTTTTCAAAAACATTATATTAAGATATTAATCGCTCTAAAATATCGTTATATTTATTCTTTAATTTCGATAATAGGCGTGTAAGTTCTAAAATTAACGTTAAATATTGATGTTCTGCGTGGTGTAATATTGCAGTATTATTGGATAAACGGAGACAACAATAATTAAGATAAGATATCTAATTGATAATCGTATTTACTGGCGCCACGATTACACAGCGCATATGGATGTAAGATTTTATGAATTCCAAAGGTTTAGAATAGATAAACCCGCCTACGGGAAAAAAAGCCTAAACAAAATTTCATACAACTCATACAAGTTCCTATATTTTATTTCCTTTTATTCAAATGTATTGATGTTCTCTTCTACAAGAACTAATTCACCTATTGTAATAACAAATATACAATAGGGAGACAAAGTCAAACGTCATCTCGTTTCACAGAAAAAAAAACATCCTAGGTATTTTTATTAAATTAATTCACATAATATTAGAAATTGTATCTAGTAAAATTTTATAAAACTATTTATTACCTAATATTTATTAAAATTGTAAACCTACACATATACCTAATGATGAGAAATATTAAATTTCATTAAATTGGGATGCGTTTTCTACTGTTCGAGATGATGTCAGACTAAGTCTCCTTATCGTATTTTTATTATTCCAATGTATTCAATTATTTTAGGGCGATAAATTATACCATATTAATAAGAGACGTTTGTAGATAACATTAGTACATTTAACGAAAAGAAACTTTTTTTTTTCTGAGTGGAGCGTAAAGGTTTATGATTTTACAATGAAGTTTATTTTTTCCCATTCTATGAACATTTTTTTGTACAAATATACTTGTCTAAATGTTTCAACCTGCAATTTTTGAAACAGAATTTAGTTCTACGTGAAAATTTAGAAAGGTCGTTCTTCGAAATTCGCATTTTTTCGAATGG
This sequence comes from Stegophylla sp. TES_Ste_2020, assembly GCA_025469315.1. Taxonomy (NCBI): domain Eukaryota; kingdom Metazoa; phylum Arthropoda; class Insecta; order Hemiptera; family Aphididae; genus Stegophylla; species Stegophylla sp. TES_Ste_2020. Next base: position 3,902 of record JAIPRM010012975.1, on the reverse strand, counting down.
TTGGCACAGCATAAAATTTTATTTCATGCCATATTATTTCGGTTTGATTGTTTACTTGGTTAAAGTATAGAAAATTTGATAACAACTAATTAATTTGCTGAATATTATTATTATGGTAAACATGGTAACATAAGTCAATAAATGTTTATTTTTAATTGTATTTATTTTTAACATTGGTGAACACCTTAATAATAGCTCCGCTCAGAATCGTTTTATCAAACAATTGTTTTATCGTATCTTTAAAGTTCAATACACCCTCCGGAGGAGTGATGAATACCCATGGTGCAATCGTTGTCCGGATTTTTTTGTTTATTACACCTAAAATGTACCTACTTATATAAAAATTCTCAAACATTTTTTTTTTTTTTTGATGTAGAGTGCACGTGAATAGTTTTAATATCCTAGATTGCAAAAATTTGACGTATACCTAAAAAAGGTTTACCACCCATGGTATTGCTTTGAATTGGTTTTTTTGATTTTTTTTCATTGACGAGTTTTTGTTTGACGAAATCATTGTTGTTAGTTATATTAATATTATGATTATATTATAATAATTGTATTAATCGATTCTATAGGAAGGTAACGATCGAAGTTTTTCTAATTCTGTCAAATTATCGTTCGGATTTTGTAGCAGCTTATTGAGTGCAAAAATAAATAAGGTTTTTTTGTTTTTTCACACTGCTGAGAGCTACATATTATGCCTGTCCTTTTGCTAAAATTAGTTTAATCAGATCTATAACAGTTTTTCGAGCGTGGTTTTTTTTGTCGTATAATATGCACCGTCGTCGCTTAACATTTTAAAATTAAGGGAATTATTTATTTTTTTTACACGCCTGCCTTTGAAACTCGCACGATTTTAGTGGATTCATGGAAAATCAATGATGTGTTCTTATCGGTTCATTAGTCAAGGCTCTATGGGGAAACATACAAACACAAAACCCTCCTTAGCTGGTTAATAATAGCATGTACAAAGTATACAATCCATAATATGAACAATACGGATACAGATAGTATGTTACCTCTGATGTTACCTATGTTACTTACCAAAATCAATCAAAAAATATGAAAAGAATTATTATTACTTAACAAATAATATAATATGATGGTATTATTTTGTTATTACTCATTTGTTGAACTTATTAGATGTCTTGAAATACGACTTATCCGTATAATAACTTATTATGTTTTTGTGCATGGAGTGTACAATTGAGTTGTTATTACTATTAGCCGATCGTTAAGAAGTAATTGTGATGGTGTAATAATGACGTTATAATCTCGATTATAGAAAACCTATATAATCATCGATAAAAGAAAACATGAAATGCAAGTTTTCATGTTTTTAGAAATGTTATGAATTTGTTAATTTAAATTAAATTGGCTGGATGACGTAAAACAGAGTTTTTCCTATCTTTTTTGACTTGTGTCACCCTAGTCCAAGAGAATTTTTCACCACGTCTCACTACCATCAAATTCGACATCAAACTAGTCAGTAATTTGAAATCAATGGCGTACGCACGATTCTTTGACGTTGAGAGAAGGAGGGATTGATGATTAAAAAAAGCGTTAACGTTGAACTATTGACGTTAATGTGTAGTTTAAAATATCAATAAAATTGTCGACGAACACGGATTTAGGGATAAGTTACAATAAAGGTTTTATTTGAAAAGAATTTCTCATTTTTCTTTTCATCCAGAATTGCGCAACACCTCTTGGTTAAGAATCAATAGCGTACCTAAATAATTATTTTCCTCAATCGTCAGTAGTACCAAATATTATAATTTTTCGACTAGTTAGGTAAAGAGTATTGAGAAAAATTATTTTTTTACATAATAAACATTTTGATCTGCATTTTGATATTAATTAAACATAAAATTATTGCTCTACAATAATCATTTAAAACCTAACCGGAAAATATATTATGAAAACATTTGTTTTCATTGGCATCGAAAATTTATAACTAGTTTTATATTACTATTTACTATTTATGATACTATTTACTATTTACCATTTATGATATACTTGGTACAATGGTATATAATGCGGTGTAACACGATTCCGAACGGACCTTATCAACAGCACCTTTTTGAGTAATACGATTGTGAATGTTTTTATCTGTTAATTTTCATGTGGCTTTGCCGTATCCGGTGTTAAAGAACGAAATGCATTTGGGCGAATTACCTTTTCTCCCGAATAAAAAATAAACAATATATTTGGGCGAGTTCCTTATAATGTGATTAATACTGATTATGAAATTGTTAATACTAACCACCTTATAGAATACACCTATTTCGTTTTCATAGATATTTTAATAATATTCCCCTGTCAACAGTTTCTGCGAGTGTTTTGACATTAGTCACTCCGCCCAATCTACATCCCTCAACTTTGAGTGTAACGTGGAAACTGGAGACATTTTACGTACATAATCGGTAATTATCGATACCAATAAAACTTATATTATTTAAAATTACCAGTAAATAAAACGAGTAATAAGACAATAATTAGAGGACAATGACAATTACCACAACCTGATGTCTGTATAATGCAAATTTATTATTTTCATTAATTTTAAATTCATAATATTTTTAAGCTGTTGTACAATTTGACAACGTCTCATAAAAATCGTTTGCAATCTTTACATTTTGAGGAATTGAATATTTTTTCTCTTAAAACGTTCACAATCGTTTTCCACTGTACCAACCTACAATGTATACCTTTTTATTGATCACATGATTCCATTTTTCTTCATAGGCACTTGAAATTCCATCTCTGGACCATTGGAATATGTGTTTTGTACTGTATTTCGTTTAACCAAGGATCTGTTTTATTTTACTATACAGGGTGTATCACGAAGATCTGACATATTTCAATGCAATTTCAATGTAAAATTATCAGATCTTCGTGATACACCCTATATACACATTTTATAAAATGTAATCTCAACAATTATTGTATTATTTTAAAATAAACATAGAAGATTAACAGAAGAACGTTTAGCTATTATTTTAATTTTATCATAGTATTTTGATAAAATTCTAATACAGAATATTATTATTTATCCTGTGGTACAAAGTACGGAGAGTGAATAATGTAGACCAGGGGTTCCCAATCTTTATATCCCTGAGTACCACTAGACATTTGTATAATCAATACGCGTACTACCTTAATTCTAAAACTTAATTAGGAGAATAAAATTTTTTTTAAATATATATTACAGGTTCTGAGTGGAGCGAAAAAGCTAATGTTTTTATAATCATGTCAATTTATTTTTATTTTTTTATTTAATTTTTTTTTTTTTGTAATCACTATTTTCCTCGCTATTTTCATATAGATATTTGTCTAAAAGTTTCAAGATGGTATTTTAGAAAAGTTATTTTTCAATACTTTTTCTAAAATTTTGTAAAAAATTGCCAAATTTTGACAAAACGCCATTAATTTTTTTTTTATATATACATAAACTTTATGAAAATTAAAATGTAGATTGATTATCGTGAAAGTAAATGTTCAGTATGTGGAAAAAAAATTTTTTTTCTTAGATTTTTTTCTCTTCAAAATGTTTTTCTTATTTTTTTAATAGTAGGATATATAACTGGCAGAGTAAAAATAATGTTGTTTTTTGTGATGATAGTAGGCTTCATAATTTTCAAGTAAAATTGTCTTGTTTTAATTGAAGTTTTGCTCAGTATCATTTTACTGTAGAAATCATTTACTGTTTATTTAAAATTTAACATACCCACCACGAGAAAAGCTAAGAATTGTACGAATTATATTCGACTTTTTTAATAACGTATTCCAAAATACTATGAAGTTCGGCATAATTAAGTGTTCCTACTTACTTTTTCGTTTTTTTTTTTTTTTTTTTATTAATTTATTAATATTTTTATTATTCCGATATTCATAAAAAT
>JAIPRM010012974.1:0-11745 GCA_025469315.1 Stegophylla sp. TES_Ste_2020 | reverse complement strand
AAATAATAATCGAAAAATTGAGAAATTCAAAAAATGACCTCTCTAAAGTACAATCTAGAGGAAAATCCGGTTTCAGAGAGGTACTGATCGAAATTTTCGGACAAGTATTTCTATACGAAAAAGTGTTGACAGAAAAAAAAAAATAAATAAATAAACATCATTGTAAAAACACTAGCTTCTTCGCTCCCCTCAGAATCTAAAATGTTATTAGAGAAAAAAATAATCGATTTTACTATAGAAATGAATACAAAATCGCGTGTTTCGCGTGATACATACAACATGTAACACAGTCTTGTTTGTTTTTCGTTTACATTGCGTCACTACGACGGATAATACGAACGGTTCGCGTTTCTAGTCGCTTTAAATTATAATAACGATAATATTATAATATATCGTCAGTCATTGTCTGCTCCCCCCCCCCCCGACGCCGACGCCGCCGCCGCCCCCGGATCCGCGAAGAGTCGTATGAAATATTCCGTTACATATCCTTTTGAGCGTGTAAATAATTGAGACGCGTACGTCGGGTGTAGCAGCACGTGTCACGACGAGTATTATTTTCGGTTAAATATTTTATCGTTTCAGTAATACACACACACACACACACACACGTGCAGTATGCACGTTTATCTCGGGGGTTAAACGTAGGCGTTTTATTATTCTTTTTTTTTTTTTTTTTTACGATTATGATTATTATTATTATTTTTTTATTATTCCCGAAAGTCGGGAAGTGGTTGAGTGGGCAGGTGGGGGGCGGGGGCGTTTTATCGCAGTAGTCGAATACGCCTCTTTTTCAATAATCGTATCCGTTTTTTATTTTATTTTCCTTTTCTACCTACCTTTGCACCTACCTCTGTATGTATTATATAATATAGCGTTACGTTCAATGACGTTTGCGCATGTGCTGTGACGCACGCAAGTCGCGCCGGTTGATGAGCTCACAAGACACATAGGCCAGTGGCGTATTCAGAGGAGGGGTTATGAGGTTTGTAACCCCCTCCGAAAATTCAACGTCGAAAAATACTTATCAATAAAACATTATCAATCTTCTTGAGTGTAAATAAACTAGAAATATTTTTAAAAATGTTTGTCTGTACTTTCTCTGTTTTTTTTTTTTTTTTTTTTTTTGTCAATAAAACCCTAGTAAAATGTTTAATTATTTGTCCGTAGGAAATTTTATTGCACCAAAATGTTCGCAATAAAATGTTCTACCTAGACACCAAGTTTGAAGTTTTTTTTTTAATGCACGTTTAAGTGTGTAATTTTAAGCAAAACTAACGAATTTCGTAAAATTTCTAAATTCAAACGGTTATAGAGAAAAAAGTTGACTTATTATTTTTGAGATTTTTTCAGCTCAATTAGACATATATCTCAGTGAGATCATATTATATTTTTAATATTAGAAATCAAATATTTTTTCACATAAAAATTAACAAAAAAAGAAAAATTTCCAAATTTTTTTAAAATGCTGTACTTATCTCAAAATTAATCGATTCTATTTGAAATTTAAATGAAATGTTCTCGTCGCCATTTTTAGTAATTGGTGAATTTTTCAAGTTTCTAGCTGCATTATTTTCGAAGTTATGGTAAAAAGCATTTTTTAATTTTATTAAATTAGTTATTTAATTAGTTTTAATTAGTTTTTTTAATTAGTTATTCTATTTTTTGTCAATTTTTCGACAGATTTTCAACGTTTTTGGAAAAAGTATTCAGAAATTTAAAAAATTACCTCCTTAAAGTATTATGTGGGTGTGATTCCGAATTCATAGAGATACTGATCAAAACTTTTGGACAAGTATTTTTGTACGAAAGATTGTTTCCAGAAAGAGAAAAAAAATAAACATCATTTCAAAATCAAAAGCTTCTTTACTCCGTTCAGAAACTAAATGATGAATATTTACATGCTTTGACATATTATCGCAAAAAAGTAATAAAATGTATAATTACAATAAAACCATCAGTAATGTTATGTAATTTAATTTGTTATTTTATTTTTCAACCCCCTCCGAAAAAAAATTCTAGATACGCCACTGACATAGGCATAATATATACGGTGGATGGAGGGTCTAAGGCATCCCCGAAAATTCAAATAGCCCCCTCAAAACTATTTAAACGGAAACTTATTAATTTCCTATCGCCATACAGATAATTGTTTACCAGAAAATTTGCAGAAAAATTATTTAAATAATTCACAAAATGTCTTTTTTTTTTTCTTATAGCATACAACCACATCAGTGTGTCGATTTGACATACTTTTATGTACTTAATTATTTTACTTAATTTTACTCAATGACATATTCGATTGTACCAATATTTATCAATGATCTGGGTGTAGGGTTTCCCGTTCGACTTATTTGCACTCGTTTAGTACACATTTTCTGCACCTAGTGAGTTATCGTCGAGTAATATTTTTGAGGGGTAGTGCTTATTAAAATCGACTAACACTTGTCGTTGTTTTATTTTTTTAATCCATATTAAAATATACCAGATATGCAAATCGAAGTAAATACTATGTCAGTTAGCAGTGTCTAAGTGAGGGGAAGTCATAAACTCCTTTTGCTTTAACTATTATGAAATTATAAACTTTTCCCCTCTCTCTCTCTCTCTCTCTCTCTCTCTCTATCACGAGATCAATTATGTATTTCACATTCGATTTCAAAGCACGAGTGCACAGCTATAGTGTAGTGTCAGAGAAATTTCAGTGCAAACTATAATTTTCAAATCGAAAATCTTATACACATCTGGTAACGCGTTTATTATCAATGGTTTGACAATATATTGAGATTGAAGAATTATAATTTATACAGTGTACTAGTATTAATGTATAAAGTATTCATTCAATTCAATTTTTACTGGGGAGGGCTATAGCCCCCACATAAATTTGTTTCTACCTACGCCTATGGCACTACATTGATCACTGAGTCGTAAAATTATTCTTATATTATTATTATTATTATTATGTTGACACGTGGAACTTAGGAGAGGAGAGAAGGTGAAGTGATTCCCCTCCGATGGTTTCGAGAATAATACGGAAACATCCGGTCAAGGGTGTCGGCAGAGAAGAATTCGAGCAATGGCTTACTCGATTTCCAGCGAAGTATTTTTGAATATATTTCTCTCTCTCTCTCTCTCTCTCTCTCTCTCATTCGGTTCGGCGGAGCCAATACAATATTCCCCCATTGACAGCCATTTTCAATTGAAATCGCACGTAAACGCATAATAAAATAAATAAGTCACTCAAACGTTTCCACAAAGAATATACAAACTGCATTTAAAAAACAATCGATAAAGTCGTCGCGTAGGAATTACTTTCTTTTGTGTGTGTTTTTTTTCTGCGCGCCTTTCCCTCCCTCTCCCTCTCCCTCTCTCTCTCTCTCTCTCTTTCCCTCCCTATCTCTCTTTCTCTCTTTCTTTCTCTATATATATATATATTATATACATATATTCCTCAACACAAAGGACTTACTTTGATAAAAGCCAACACACGTATTTTATATATTTTAAATGTAAATATTTAAAATTGCTCATCATCTAGAACGGCGTGTAAAGGTACACGTTAAAATTTTCATATTTTCAAGAAATTATCTTTGTAGGAAGATAAATAATAATAATAATAATAAAGAGCGAAGATGCTCTTTATTATGATGATAAAATGCAGTATCAAGTATGTATACCAGTGGTTCCCAACCTTTTTATTCTATTCTCCCCTTGTAATTTTTCAAAATTCTCACTACCCCCTTGAAAATTTTCAAAAATCTTATGTTTTCTTATTCTATTCCCCCTTAAACTAGAGTTTTGATTTTTTTTTTTTTTTTTTTGGAGATTATACAAATAAATTATGTAAATCTTTAGTTTCATTATTTTATAAATTAGATATAAATCAACTAAGGTTTCTAACCCAATCAACAAATATTCATAATATTAAATATAAAAAAATTATTCAATGTAAAATTAGAAATAATATACAATGAAAAGTGAATATTAATTAAATAATTTAAATAGGTACCTATAAAATGTATTTTTTTTTTTACAAAACTAACAAAAAAAAATTCTCGTTTATTTCACCACCATCACTGATTTCCCCCCCTGTGCATTATCACATTCTCCCCAAGGGGGGAATTCCCCACCAGTTGGGAACCACTGCTGTATACCTAATATCTAATAATGATGGAATGTATGTTACGAGAGTTGAATAACGCAATACCATAATTTTGGGTAAATATGAATAAATGTAATGGTTAATTGTCTAAAATTCCAATATTGAATGAAAAATAAAACATCTAAGTACAAAAATACGTACTTAACCTGGTTACATTGTATAAATATACTAAAGATTGCGATTTTATTCAGTTATTACGCTGGAAACTCTTTATTTAAAATGCCGTATAACCTATTTAAATATTTAAATTTATTTTTGCTAAATCATCTAAGTGTTTATAAACGTAAAATATTTAATAGTCAATAAAGAGAAAAAAAAAAGCTTCGGACCACGGGTATTCTCTGCTCATTAAGCGGGATAATTATAGTGAGCATGTTGAATTTAAAGAAACGATTAGTAGTTTCTTCAATAAAACGTTTCTGTGAAAATCTTCAATTAATTTTAAACAAACAGTAATTGCCAGTTAAATTGAGTGTATTCAACAATTTGTACCATTATAACATTATTTATAAAATCTGCTATACATTTAATTACGTACGTAGTTCGTAATTATTATAAATCTACTCAATTAACCTTTAATCAGAAATAATTAGTCAAAATGTTCATAGATATCATTTCGTGTGTACGAGATTAAATTTTACATTTACAAAATATTAATTAGTCAGGTCGTCTTATCTCATTTACCTATTAAGAATAAATTAAAATATGTGCCGAAGTGACAATTTTCCTCAATATTTAAATTTGAATAATTCAAAAACAACTCGTTCAAATTTTAATTTCAATACATCAAAATTCACAGAAAAATAACCCGAATACAATTCCGTAATTAAGGGGGTAGCCACTTGAAAAAAGAAAGTTTGTATCTCCACAGGACACCCTTAAGGTGACATGAAAAAAATGAGTTACGAAAAATATTGGTTTTATAGTGACTTGAACGTTTTGGAAAAAAAAAATCACAAATTTTGCATTTTTACGGCCAAAAATGGGGGTGAGCACGCTTAGAAAATCACCCTGTATAAATATCAAAACTGGGTTGTCAAATAAATTAATAAACTGGGTATAAATTTATATCTGAAAATATTTTCAATTGTTTATTAGATTCTTAAATTAAATATATTATATATATATATATATATATATCTATTCAAAAATGATTTTTTGTTTTATTTTAACGAGCGTTAGAGGTAGAGAAAAATATGTACCTGCAGTAGGTAGTCGAAGTAAATTAGATAAATTTTCAAAAGTGTAGGACCTCTCACTAGGATCATTTTTAAAAAAAAAAAAGTCAAATATTGATAAAAAAAAAAAAAAATAATAAAGTGTTCAATTTAAAGTAATGTGTCACGTGCGACGGAGGGGACGAAAAATTAACCGACTGTAAGGCACGTTATGAAAAATCAATTTGTCTTCGGAACACAATATACCACGGGGCGACTTTAAAAGGTGTGGGGGTAAAAAAAATCACGAACGTAAGAGTGTTAAAACGTGTTTTTCGCACCGCATTGAAGGCCCGTGTGGTGGTGGTGGTGGTGGTGGTATTATCATAACACCTATTTTTCAAAGTTTGACGCGAAACCGTAAGAATTATTTCACTTTATTCCCCTCTCTTTCTTTTTATTTATATTTATTTATTTATACTTATATACTTTTGTAATAAGAAAAAAAAAAAAAAAAAAACGTGTATATTATCACAGCATCCCTTGTGGCCACGTAGCTTTTCACGTTTCGTTTTCAACGCACGAAATTTTCTAATCAGATTTCAATGCTAAATGTATCTGTTTTTAAAAGTGACCCTCGACAACGCTTTCTAAAAACATAATTATTATGTTTCATACGAGCTTCAAATTTGAAACTGTTACACTTACACATGAATTTTCTTTTTTTTTTTTTTTTTTTTTAAATACTTTTAGAATTGTCCGAATTAATAATTCAAATTTAGCCACTTCAAAATATTATCTAAAGATAAATTTATTTATTTATTTATTTATTTTTTTTTTTTTTTGTCAAATAAAGTTTTTTGATTTTTTCATACAGACTGCAATTTGTTCTATGATTTTGACAACACTATGAAGCTAAGAAATATTTCGTATTTTTAAAGGCGGTATTGCGATAAACGCGTTTTTTAAATGGAATTTTTGGGCTGTATTTCAGAAAAAATTTTAACGGTTTTAAGAGAAATAAATTTGGACCCTAGTGATATAGTCATAAGTCTACTCGAGTTAGGCGATGATCATTGAATGAATTAAGATGAAATACTTTTAAGGGGCTACATGTTTATTCACATTTGATTTTCTCCACTTCTTAATGGGATAAACTTGAAAAATTTATATGAAAAAGGCCAGACGATAAGTCGTTTATTCATTTCTTCAATATTAAACGACTCTGAGCAGCAGTGTTTATACAAATTTTATGTCAATATTTGCTAAGCATTAAAGTTGTTGGTGGCCACTGCGGTTACTACGTTACCGTGGTTACAATGGTTACCATGGTGACCATGGCCACAATATTTTTATTACCTATACTTTTGTGGGATAGATTTCAATTAATTTGTGTAAAATCCTAAATGATTTAATTTTACTGGTAGAGTAATATTTTTTTTATTGAAAATTTTAACTAAAATTAAATGGAATTGTTGAGATTCAAAGAGGAGTAACGCTGAAACGAAATTAAAAATAAAATAAAAAAGCTTTTAAAAATAAAACCTTCGAAAACTAAATTTTACCTATCAAATTATTAAAAAAAAAAAAAAAATAAGTTGCGATGACAAAAATGTGGTTTACTTATTGTTTTTTATGCTACGTTAATCAATTAATAATGTAATTTAATTGACTAAAGGAAATGTAAAACTACAAATTTAAATTACAATCTAAGATGTAATAGCATTTTATTGAGTAAATAATATAGCGTATATTTTAATGACGATGTGATTTGACGTTTCTTTTGGGTATTATTTTTTATTTTTTCACTGACAAGCGATGACGAAGAAGGGAGTAGCATATCAAAAGGTCACACGATAGAAGATTTTCGAAATTCGATAAAGATTATATTTTCATTTTTCCGCGGTCCTTTCCATTGTCAATTCCTGGATTATTCCACGGAATAATGCGATTTGAGTGTACAACAATAATAATAATAATAATAATAATAATATGTATAAACGAGCGGACGACGACGTGGAATTTCTTCGTGTCGGCAACAAGTGCACTGCACACACCGCCGCGTGAAGTATTACGACGTGTTGTATATTATTGGCAAACGTGTGTGTTTGTGTGTGAGAGAGAGAGAGAGAGAGAATAAAACATCTTGTTCGGAAGACTATTCGAATAATTGGCTCGTGAACGGATTGTCGCGACGAGGTAGAATATATCGCGCGCATTATGTTGGTACACATGTCGCGGAGGAGACACTAGACCAGTGTTTGCCAAAAGGGTGTGCCTTGATAATGGTGATAATGGTGTGCCGCCGAAAAAATTTCCAATGAATTAAATTAAACATAATCATATAATAATTGTTATAACTTATTAAACAACATATTATTATCACAAAGAACAGCAATATTATAGAATCTTAATATTTTATTTATAGCTCCCTGTTTCCTCGCAAAGTGATTATTTTGGTTACTCAGTGAAATGTCTTGGGAGCAAGATCCTTTTAAATAGTGTTACACCATTTAAGTGAGTTTTTACTTTATATCGGGTTGTAGAACTAAAAAATGCCTAATTTTTTATCGTAAAAACAATTTTTTTTTTTTTTTTTTAATATACTTACTAAACTTTCTATTCCTACCACGAAAATACTTTTGATTATTATTCTTTAGGTTAGATAGGAGGTATTTGTTAAATTGTTTTATTGAATTCGTTTAGCTCGTACTAGAACACTTATATTATATAGTCAAAATGTAAAGTTTTAGAATTATTATTTTGAACATTATATCGTAAAATGACTAAAATCGAAATTGTGAAATATTTGTATACTACAAATTAAAAAACATTTTCGGGTATTTGTTGAGGGTGCGTTCCTTGTACTGTTAAAGAAAACTACGGAAAATTACAGACTTTAAAAAATTTTGCTCGGAAAAAAAAGTTACATAATAGTCAAATGGGTTAATAAGGATTAGTGCTTCGTTGCATGTGTCACTAGAAGACAGAAGTAGACAATGCTTATCGAAAGTGTGCCGTGACTTATTATTACAACTAATATTGATGTGCCGCGTGTAAAAAAAAAACTTTGGGAACCACTGCACTAGACCGTACAATATTGGCCACGATGTGCCACGCAACTGAAGGCTTTGCGGTCGACCGAACAACAACCGTATACCGCGTTGTAACCGCACCCCCTCACCCATTCCCCCGTGACCGTATACCGAAGTCACCGATTTCCGACTTTCACACACATGTGTGTGTGTGTGTGCGCGCGGGGAGGGGGTGGAAATATTCTACATTGTTGTTTATTATTATATGGACCGGAAACGGTCCAAGGCCAACGCCTCAGATTTTGTTTGCAGACTATTATTCAGGGGGAAGAGAAAGAGAGCGTCTTGTGCGTCTTCTTCTCTCGGTAAACAAACACTAGTAGTACTAGTAGTACTAGTCTCTGTTCAGTGTGTGTGTGTGTGTGCGAGCGGAAAAGTCAAAGATAACATCTACTAACCACGACGATATACCGAAGTGTTAGAAACTCGACCGCCGCCGCCGGCGTTGTGGTCCTTCGGTTTATAACGGGTGGCGACCGTAATTAAATCAAATGAATTATCACCGTTGTCGATAACGCGATCCCTTCTGGCCTCTTCCACATTTCCGGTTTTAGATTACACACATAATAATAATAATAATAATATAAACATATTCCGCGAGTAGACGATAATAATAATATAGTACATATAATATGGACAACAGCGCCCTATACCCTAGGAAACGTTAAATCAGAGGTTCCCAAAACCACCCATTTTGAGAATTTTTTTTTAATTTTGGCGACCCACAACAATAATCAAATGAATTTTTTTTCCTTTTTTGCTTGTTGAATAACGAAAAAAAAAAAAAAAAAAACGCAATTTCGTAACTAAAATTTTTATTGAATATTTTTTATAACCTTAAATAACTGCAATTATTCATTAAATTATTACAAAAAATGTGTATAATATATATATATACATGTAGGTAAATGAACACAAAAAAAAAATTGTATGTATAAAAAGTCAAACACGCATTGGGATTTTTCGCTTGAAAAAAAAAAATTCTTACACAAAAATATTTTTCTTACGTCCGTCTATATATATTATATACATTACCATAAGGTTTTTATTACATTTTTGCCAAATTTTGGGTAGATTTTCTTGAATTTTCTAAAAATATCGAGAATTTTGAATTATTTTGACCACACATTAAAGTACCACCTAGAGGCAAATTCCAATTAAAAAAGTCGTTGTTCGAAAATATTGGAAAAAATGTCCAAAGGAAATAATAAACACTATTGGAAAAAAACTAGCTTCTTCATTCCACTCAGAATGTAAAATTTACAACGTGATCCACCAAAAATTTCCTCCCACACCCATCCAATATCAAAGGCACAAGCCTGTAATATTTCACCCAAAACAAATCAAAGACGTTCGATAATAATAAAATATCATTCGTAAAATGTATCTTAATGCCAAACAGGATGAATAGAATCGATTTTTAGACTCTCTCTCTCTCTCTCTCTCTCTCTCTCTCGATCCAGTTATGAATTCAATGCGTAGATTCAACCGAAACGTATCAAAGGAGATTCTGGTTAAATTCACTCAAAGAACACAACGGCCTTCAATAATCGATATCTGAAAAAGCTTTAGCGCTAGTAGAGTTTCAAGAAAACATCTCTTCAAACTGAATTTTACACTTTATGTTAAAAAAAAAAAAAAAAAAAAATGGCTCGAAAATCGTAAATACAACACTGTTCATTTGTATAGTTAGTATATTTTATTAAAATCCAGTTATTTGCTTGCACGAACGATGGCGGGAAATGCAGAGAGCACAGTGACCAGGGTTGGAATGGAGAAAATCTGATATCCGGACACTCACGATATAATATACAGTCACTAGGTATAAACAAATTGTAACAGTGGAATAACATTGGGAAACTCGAACATAAATATCTTGGCTTATGCGGACGATATAGCATTATTAGGAGACACTGGAGAAACGGTTAAACAAGTATGCGAGAAACTCATCACGATGGCTAGTAAAGTCGGACTGGAGGTAAATGACGAAAAAAACAGAATACATGATATTAAGTCGCCAGGACAGAGAACGTCAACAAGGACAATTTACGAATGTGGAAGGACATGTATTCAAAAGAGTCACCCGTTTCAAGTACTTGGGGCACTTACTAGCACAAGATAATGACTTGAAAATGGAAGTCAGTGCTAGGACACAAAATGGCAACAAAAGCTTTTTTGGTCTTGGAAAAGTACCGAGTTCGAGAACATTATCGGCAAAGCAGAAAATACAAATGTATATGACCTTGATACGACCCATAGTACTGTATGCCGCGGAAACATGGCCACTTAGGAAGGCAGAAGAGACTAGATTAAAAGTATTCGAAAGGAGAATCCTACGGAAAATCTACGGCCCATGCGTTGACACAAGCACGGGCGAACGGCGTAAACCCTCATAATGAAGAACTCGAGGAACTGTTCCAGAGACCGAACATCGCGAACGAAATAAAGAAAAGGAGATTGACCTGGGCAGGACATGCATGGCGGAGAATGGGATCCATTGTCAGAACAACAAATTGCAGAGAACCCGGTCGGTAAGAGACCGCTAGGAAGACCACGCTTACGTTGGGAAGATTGTGTAAAAAAAGGCGCGGGAAGCATCGAGCCGAAGATACCACGGAGAGTAGTGGCAGAAGATAGAGATAGATAGATGGAGAGAAGTTTGTTCGGCGGTATGGTCTCAATGGCCGGAAAACCAAAAAAAAAAAAAGGTATAAACCAGGTTACCAGGACAACAGTTAGCTGCACTGTAAAGAACTGCTCTACAAGTGATCATCCTTCTCAGACCGTCCGTCCATCGCACGTTCCAAAAGACTGCCCCGTCCGCGCGTTTAAAGGATCCGGATGCGAGAACTTCACGCTACGAATGAAGCGATCAATTGGATAAAAACCTTCGACATCATACTTTAAAGTAGAATGTCATTCTATTTTCAATGCTACTAATTTTATTTGCTTGCTTTTACTTGTATACCATACGATAATAATAATAATAGTAATAATTAAAATCCAGTAATCTTCCATCCGTTTCGAGCAGAGGCGTCATTTGGACCGCGCAGGGTATACATTTGCGTATTTAAAATCCAATATTATAGTTATTTGGCCCGCTTTATAAATTGTTTGGCCTGAATAATAAATACACTACTCGTCTACATATTTTATTTTTAAATCAATATTATTATTTATCCTGAATTAATGAAAAAAAAAGTCATAAGAATGTCACGTAGATATTGTTTATTGCTTATAATAACTAAGGCAGAGGACTTGTACATAGCTCTAAAAAAACACTAAATATGAATGCTTTTATGCACTTAAAAACCCTATAATATGCACTTAAACTATG
>JAIPRM010012973.1:0-11745 GCA_025469315.1 Stegophylla sp. TES_Ste_2020 | reverse complement strand
ACGACTATTATTGTTCTTTATATTATTAACTTCTTTCGTTCAGAATCGTCTTATTGAAGAAATGATTTATCGTTTTTTTTAAATTATACACACCCTTCAAGAGTATCTGACCCGAGGAGCGAAGGAAATCCATGGCGCGAAGTATGTCCGGTTTTCTTGTCTATACTTTACTTTTTATTATCTAACCAACTCACAACTACATAATTTATTACTTCAAGAATTTAAAACCAAATTGATATTTTTAGATTTCAGTTTTGAATACCAGTATTCAATTTTTTATTTTTC
The DNA here is from genome assembly GCA_025469315.1 of Stegophylla sp. TES_Ste_2020. NCBI lineage: Eukaryota > Metazoa > Arthropoda > Insecta > Hemiptera > Aphididae > Stegophylla > Stegophylla sp. TES_Ste_2020. The sequence goes on along the minus strand of JAIPRM010012973.1, from coordinate 11,460 downwards.
ATATTCTTCGGAATAATTTTTAATGATGTTATTTAATATTACTAAACATAATGCAATATAATTAAACATCCAATTAATTCATATTTTTAAATTATTATAATTAGAATGAAAAAACAAATAAAAGCACATAAGGATGAAAAAAAATTAATGAATTCGTTCGGCACTAACAATGCACATTATAAATCATAGTTGTGTATCATACTGCTTTAATGGTACCTATTTTTAAGTCCTACATTTCTATGGGTTGGTCAACTTCATAAATTCAGAAGCTTGTGGCGAATTCTTCAGTGACTTGCAAATTTCAAATATTATCTTGCGAATTCTCGAAAATAGAATCCTATCATTTGGTATCATTTTTTAAATTTTTGAAAGACATGGGTGGCCTACGTGAATTTGGTCCATCATTAGTTTTCTGGATTTTGGGAAGAAACTATAGACTCGCACAGTCCAAAAATAGACTTACGAATTTTTGCAAATGACTTGCAAAATATTGATACTTGATTCTTCCTATTTGCAAATGGTGGTTGGGCCAACTTTACAGACGTTTTGTATCAACCATATATGTATTTTGGAGTACAACGATATTCGTGATGTAATGAACACAACGCAATTTTGTTGTTTCAGATATTCAACCAGTACACGCTGCTTTATAATGAATTTTACCGCGATTTTCTGTTTTTACGTCTTGTTACCGTACTTTGCATCAATCGTGAGTATACTATCATGTTGTTATACTATCGGACAATTACCAATTAACAATATCGTTTTGCCAATTTATAGGTGTCTCCACCGCAAGAGGCGATCACTTGCTATGCTGGTAAGGAATTGATATATTTATCCCAGATATTATATCTAGACGAACACTTCATATCTCTCTCATATCTAAATAAAAACAAAAATTGTCATCTGATTTTCACCTAAGTGAAAATCATAGCCATCTAGATAAATTTTATTAATTTGGAATACTTACAAATAACATATTCTATACTAGATGGCAATAAAATAAAAATAACACTTGAAATGATTAAAGGGGACATAGAAAATCCTCAGTATTCTTAATAAATCTTTTTGTAGGTACTGAAACATAGAAGTAATTCATTAATCAACTAAATAAATCTAAAAAGTAGAATAAACTCATTGAAATCTAATGATTACAATATTTCTTGTTTGATAGATAAAGTAGCTAAATTATTGGTTCTTAAGTTAACAATGTGATACAATACTTGTAAAATAATTTTTATAATTTTCAATTTCAATAAACTCCTCTCTAAACTTGCGGAACTCTAGAATAGTGATCACTATTCTAATTTCAATTGATACATTTGGAAATGAGCCATGACACTTTTTTTAATTTTGTTTACTGAAGTCACTATAACAATTTAAACAAGATAATATCTATTTTTCATATTTTGATAATAATCAAGTTACAGTGATTAATTGTATTAAAACTTTTTGAATTTTTGTTTTTCTAGTGTGGGCCCCCAAAAAAGCGGGGCCCAGGGATAGCTGCCCTTCTGTCTCACCCTCTCATAAGCTCTGTATATATATATATATATATATATAAAATCCGGACATACTTCGCACCACGAGTATTCTTCACTTCTCGCTTACTCGAGTCAGAAGTACTTTGGGCGGTGTGTTAAATTTTAAAGAAACGATAAATAATTTCTTAAATAATACGACTCTGACCAAGCAGCGAAAAATACCCATGGTGCGAAATATGTCCGACTTTCTTGTCTGCTCTTTCCTCTTTTTTTATTGTTAATAAATTTTGAGAAAACAACTGAAAATTTTAAATATGACCTTTCTAAAATACCTTCTAGAGCAGTTTTTATTATGGTGTCCTACTATTATTTTCAAAAAAAAAAAAGGAAATACGATTTTTTAAAAATTATTACTTTATTTTATTGTACAATTAATATTATAAAAATTTATAAGAATGAATAAAAGTTCTTTCTTAACACAATGCATTAAATATTATGTATTGATAATTAAACTACTAACTCTTAATTTTCATTAAAATATATGTTTCATGTATGACCTTACGTTTTCCACTCACCACGAAAAAAAAAAAAAAATCTAGTTAACATTTATCCTGCAACTTTTCAATTTACTTATAGTTTGAATAGAGACTATTATATTATTTATATTAATAGAATTATCAATAGAAATTATCATTAATATCAAATGTCGTTAGGTTAGTATATTTTATATCAGATAACTTTATAACTACTTCTAATTTATGTATTAAGTATATATGTAAATATAATACTTAACAGTTTATAAATTTAAAATATTCTATGGTACTTCAAAATTGCTTGACAGTACGACCAGTGTTGTCAACTTTTTTATCGCAATGTTTTCCACTTCAATCAAATAATGGAGAAAATGAAGAAATTGAGATACCCGTAAAAAGGAAATTACGTATTCCTCGAGTGCCTATGGATGATAATTATTTTGTTCAAATTGGCGATCATTTTCATTTCACAAATTCAAACACATGGAATCAGGTATCGAAATCGATTGGTCTTAAAAATCATTGAAAAATAAGTACATTATTCACTTATCTGTGCCGTGTTTTTTTTTGTCTTTCTTAGAGATATTTAATCTATGATCACCATTACGGCAATAACGGCGCAATTTTTTTAAGGATTGGAACGGATGATGACATAACTCCATGGAATATGCAAAATGGCAGCTGGTTTGATTATTGTAAAAAAGCAAAAGCCTTGTGCGTCGGAATAGAACTTCGTGGTTATGGCCTAAGTCTACCTAATGGGTAAGAATTGTGTTTCAATACAAACGGTAATTTGTTAATTTTAAGGAATCACACGTATATTATATTAGTATAATCATTGATTATAAATACTATTTATAATCAATGGTATAATATAGTATGTTTACAATGATGTTTATTTATTTATTTTTTAGATTTTGAACGAAGTGAAGAAGCTAGTGTTTTTACAATGATGTTTATTTATTTATTTTTTTATTTTTTTATTTTTTTTTTCTGTGTACAACTTTTCGTATGGAAATATTTGTCCAAAAGTTTCGATCAGTAACTTTTTGAAACCGAATTTGCCTCTTGATGGTACTTTAAAGAGGTCATTTTTTGAATTTCTCAATTCCTCAATTTTTTTTTTGAAAAAACTACCCAAAATTTGACAAAAACGACTCGGAAACTATCATTTTTTGATCCGAACTATATGAAAATTAAAGCATAGATAGAAAATCCTATAAAATAGATTTTGGCGCAAGAAAATGTTGAAAATGTGAAAAAAAATTTTGGATATTTTTCGAACATTTTTTTTTCTCATATTATTAACTTCCTTCGTTCAGAATCGTTTTATTGAAGAAATGATTTATCGTTTCTTTAAAATTCAATACACCGGTCAAGAGAATCCCACCCATAGTGCGAAGAACACCCATCGTGCGAAGTATGTCCGGCTTTATTTATAATATACGCTTCATGCGTATATTATTTTTTTAGAGCTGTCACATATTTAATCATATAATATTACACTACAGCATTAAAGTATACTTGTAATTTATCCACATAGTTCAATATTCGTATAGGTATTATACACATGCATATATGTAGCAAGCAGCGGCTGGAACTTGGTGGATTTTTTTGTTTTGGTCTCGGTTTGGGTTATTCAATGATTTTTATAAGGGTTACGAATAAAAAAAAAAACATAGGGATTTCTAGACCCGATTAATACTGTTTAGGTTAGAAAAAAAGTTGGACACATAGGTACGTTGCATTATAGATATTTTTCACTCTTCATAGAAATTATCTTGGTAAGTGTGTTGGGTTTTACAGAAACGATAATTCATATATTCAATGAAACAATTCTGAAGAGAGCTTCAGTTAATAATTAACTAAAGAAAAATAACTTTTCATTTTTAATTATTATAAATGAAAAGTTATTTTCAGTTTTATATTTCTACTTTGAACAATTGTAACTTATTTGAATGTAAATATGTTATCCTAGAATTTGCTATCAATTAATGTTTTTCAACCTCTAAAATTTTCTAAAAGAACTACACCAGATGAAACAACTAATTATGAAAGGGTTTTAGTTCAAAAAGTAAAACCATTTGGAAAGTAAATATAACTGTTTTTCAATTATAATTTTACTTAAAATAAAAATATATAAAAAATAATTTTCTTAAACTAATACTAACACTTATTTCAACGGATTTGAACGTTTTCATAAAGAAATGAGCTACTTTACTCATTTCATAAAATATAAAATTACTAAAACTTAAATTAAATTGTGTACCTACATTGAAATTGTGTAAAGAAAAATTACTTTACCAGTATATTTTATTATGGCATTTAGAATACAGAAATTATTAACAGGAATTTTAAAAACAAAATGTTCAAGGAAATTTTTTTATTTATTTATGAACCGCTATAAAAAATAATAATCATCATACGAGTATTATGACTTCTTTCAATAGTAAAGAATCCATTTATATTCCCAAAATATATTTATTAAAAAAATCAATTTTAATAAAAAATGAGACTTATAACCATTTTTAAAGAAACGATTAAAATTTTAAGCGACAAATCATTTCAGTTTATATAACACAATTTTATATAAATTTATAAAATTTTTGTTCTAATCATAAATCTAATAAAAATAATTTATAATGTTTAAAATTTAAACTGCATCTTTTTTTTTTTTTTGTATTGGATCAAAATCTAAATGACTAAATGAGGGACATATATAATTTTGCGTGCGGACCGCGAGATTATAATACATTTCCAAAGTGGCCCACAAGATCATTTGGGTTGGACACCCCTGTTCTAAGACCTTGCTAATATATATATTGCGTATCAATATTAAGTTAGTTAACAAAAACAGTGTAATCAATTACTGGTGTGAAATAAAGTATATTTACTAATACTGATTTTCTATTTCTGTATCACACTAATATTAAAGATACAGTCGTATTCAAGAAGTTTACTTTTCCTGTTCTTTGGAATATTCCTCGGAGAATATTTCTAGTGGCACATCATTAGTTATACCTATCATTTATTCGAGTTTCGAGTCAATTAGAGTGCAAATATTTGATTATGACAAATCAAGTTTTAATTTTTATTTGATATATAGATATTTTTTGATAATGTTTCAGAAATTTAAAAGACGAAAATTTAAAATACATTAGCAGTGACCAAGCATTGGCTGATGTGGCTTGGTTCATATTCAATTTCAGAAGTCAGCATCCAAAATACGAATTACCAAAGAAGTTGAAATGGGTAGTCCATGGAAAGGGTAAACAGGGAACGTTAGCCGCTTGGTTGAGAATGAAATATCCACATCTTGTGAACGCGGCCTTCTCACTCAGTGCCCCGGTATTGGCAAAAATTGATTACGATGGTAAGATTATTTGTATCTATAGAGTAATTTGTTAATACGGTAAAACGTTTTACCGCCATTGAAAATTGACATAGAAAATAAAAAAAGAGAATTCAAATAAATCAAAATTGTATCAGAATAATTGTTTGCACAAAAAAACCATCTTGTTTATTCGACTATCTTTCGTATTTGAATAATATTATATTGTACTTTAAAATGATTTTTTTTCTGCTTATGTTTTAATAGACTATTTCAAGCTTATTGTAAAGGAGATGTTAAATGTTGAATTGATCTTTAAGAAAGAAATACGAGAAGCTTATAAGCAGATTGATGAAAAAATCGAAACCAATAAATTTAGAGAACTTATACAGTTTTTCAGGTAATGTAAACTAACACGAAATGGATAATTGTGTTAAATAACACCCTTACCTTAAATTTCGATCTACAAATTCTAAGACAATCGAGTTTTGACCGACAATGTAGATATTATATGATATTTAAAATAATGTAAAATATATTATTTCATTTTTAGATTCTGCGTGGAGTGAAGAAGCTTGTGTGTTTTACATTGATGTTCATTTTTTAGATTTTATATTGTTATATGCACAAAATTTGTATAGAAATAATTGTCTAATAGTTTCGGTCAGTAAATTTTTGAATCACAATTTACCTCAAGAATGTACTTATGGAAGGTTGTTTTTCGAAATTCTCATTATTTTTCAAAAATTTGGAGGTAACTACCCAGGAGTTGACAAAAACTCATTTAAAGTTATTTTTTAATACCAACTATAAGAAAATTTAAATGTACATGGATAATAATTTAACAAATATTTTGGTGAAAAACAATTTTATTGAGTATGTGAAAATAATACACATTCATTTTTTGTTTTTACTTTATATGTATTTCACTCCAAATATTTTATTCAAAAATGTGTTGAAAGTGTTTTTGTCATATTTCGGATAATTTTCCAAATTTTGAAAAAACTTTTGAGAATTTCGAAAAATTAACTCTAATTCCTTCTATAGAGACGCATTCCAAACCAAAAAAGTTGCTGTTAGAAACTTTTAGACTAGAATTTATCTATAAAAACGTGTTTACAGAGAAAAAAATATACATCTTTGTAAAATCACTAACTAGCTTTTTTGATCTATTCAGAATTTAAAACGTTCTTCGATATTCAATTTGGAAAAGGGGGTTGCAAAATAATATCCAATATGGACATAATCATATTGTTTAACAGTTTTTGCGATACGAATTCATTTGGGGAGGCAAAAAATAAAGATGCAAATATTGAATTTATGTATTTCATTTTCTCACATACCGTGGCAACAATTATGCAATACGGCAAAGATGACTTGGAATTTATGAAAAATAAAGCATACAATATGATGGTCAAACGCGAAGATAAATCTAAAGATAAAGATAAAAGTGGCGCGGTAAATATTTTACATAATTTATTTTCTATTTATTTACTTTTTAAATTGTCTACTACTGTCTACATTTATTTACTATCTGACTTGCAGTATATTTTTTATAAAATAATATTAATTAAATTTTTGATTCTGAACGAAGTGAAGAAGCTAGTGTTTTTACAATTATAATTATTTATTTATATTTATTTATTTTTTTTCTGTGGACACTTTTTCGCATGGATTTACTTGCCTTAGAGTCTCGATCAGTAACTTTTTGAAACTGGATTGGCTTCTAGTTGGTACTTTAGAGAAGTCATTTTTTGAATTTCTCAATTCTTCATCTTTTTTTTTTTTTTTGAAAAAACTACCAAAAATTTGACAAAAAAGGTTTGGAAACCATAATTTTTTGATCCAAATTTTATGAAAATTTAATCATAGATAGACAATAATATAAAAAAACATTTGGTCATTTTTCAAAATTTTTTTTCTCTTTGAATATTCTTTCCTTTATTTATTAGATAAAAAAAGAAAAAAAAAAGAGTAAAGTAATTAACTTCTTTCATTCAAAATCGTTTTATTGAAGAAATGATTTATCGTTTCTTTAAAATTCCACAATCCCGCCAAGAATGTCTGACCCGAAGAGCAAAGAATATCCATGGTGCGAAGTATGTCCGGTTTTCTTGCCTTTACTTTACTTTACTTTACTTTTCATATTATGAATTAATATTAAAACTCAATAATTTCTATAACAATGCGTGTGCGATACCCATTTGGGCCAGTAAAAGTTAGATTGCTTGAATTTTTTTTGAGGGCCTATAAATTAAAATGAAATAAACGTGAAAATGGTATATTTATAAAAAAAATAAAAATATTTCTTTCAGTTTTATATTTCCGAATTATCGATCTTGTTATAATAATAAAATAATGAAAATGATTATTGACTAGTGTAGTATAAATTTGATCTAAGGTTAAGTTAGGCATCGAAGAAATATTATGGGAAAAATTATTATATTTTGTAGATAACTAAATTCGCAAAAGTCATGACGCAGATGTTAAAAATATTTAATCAAGCTTGTCTACAAATTAATCTTCAAATAGCAATTAATAAGTACAAAACAAAATCAGATAGTGGATATAATAATTTAGTCTACTTAATGACAGAAATATTTGGAAGTAAGCATGTATTTTACAATTTTTCTTTTAAATGTAGTTATATAATATGTAATTTTCATATAAAATAATTAAATAACATTATATTTCCAAACGAGAAACGATTTCAATAACCAATGAGTGTAATGGATTAATATATTGCATAATGAAATACTTTATAAAATTCAAACAAATATTTCCTTATTCTAATGATGTTTTTTTTTTGTATTTACCGAGTTTTCAAAATTATTTTTAATCCAAAACTACAATCAATCAATTTCAAATACAATCATTATTCACATTTTACAATACAAAATAAGGCGAATTAATTAAGGGCGTCGGGAATTATGGTGAAAATAAAACGATAAAATAAAAGAGAACAACCGTTTGAAAATAAACTACTTATTATCTCTGCGTTTTGTTGTTTCTCCATTGTAATTATACTATGATAGAAAAACCTGTGATTTCAGATCGAACGACTCTTTACCAAAATTGTAATGAGTTTGGGCAATTTGAGACATTGCACCAATTTTTCGGTCCCGACATTGGAATAAGATTTTATACGGAATTTTGCAGTGCTGTATTTGCAAATCAGTAAGTTAAAAAGAATAAAATTAATAAAGTCTACTGATAACAATGCCACGACAGAGCTTTTTTTAGTTTCTGTAACGATTACAGTTTACTGACTCGTCATTTAGCTCTCAGATGTAAAATGCTAGGTACACAGAACACACAGGAGTAGTACGATTATTATTGTCACACACACAGTCATATGGTAGAGTTCCTCCACTCCCGTAGTGAACATCCCCATCGTCCCGCGAGTCAATTTAATTAAGTAATCCGCTAAGTGAGTTTTTTATAATATCAATACCTGTTATAATCGGTGATCACCTGCACCTGTGTTCTGTGGATAATACTCTCCAAGGCAGTGTTATTCAGGTGATCTGTATTATTTATTTTATTATTATTTAATATATTTATATTACGTTGCTAGTCAGTTAGATACGTGTTGTTAATTCTTTGAACGTAGTCATAAGTTCCTATATGATCTGTAAAAACTAACCTAGAAAACTTTATTTATATATTAGTCAAACGACCTACGTAGTTTACAAGACCGGTTAGTGTAGTAGGAATTAGCCAGCCGACTGCTCCTTAAGTGGATTAGATCATTTATAAATATCGACAGCCCCCAGTGAGTTCGAAAGAACAAACGCGTGAGGTGTGTTACAATTTGGTAGAAGTGCCGGGCAATATAATTCGCCCCCATTTCTGTTCAAAAATTAAATTAAAATACTAACTGGCACAAAATCTGTATTGAACTTAAAAATAGTTCACGTTTTTTATGCGATATATTAAAATTATTTTTGACGTATACTACTAAATACTTAATTAGTTAAATTGAAATTTAGATAATATAAACAATATTATTTAAATATTTTTAAACGGTAAATGTATAAGTATTATCTGAAAAGAATAGGGAATAATCAAACTATTCATATTTCACAATGCACTTGGTCAATTTTGAAATTAGATGATTTAATAACAGTAAACAATTTATGCCATACAGAGTTTATAACATTGTTTAAAACTGTTAGTTACTCACAGGTCGCTGAGGCTTTTTCAAATTATCAGAATACTAAATTACCTAGTAGAGTTATACAAATAGAACAATTTAGTTTCGGAATTATTTTTGCCTTAGAAATTCCAAAAAAAAATTTCAAGGGAAGAATTTCATAATAAAACTTTAAAAAACCAAAAAATAATGGTTTCCTAGTATCTTTTCTTTTTTTTTTAATTTTGGGTAGTTTAAAAAAAAAAAAAATGTAGAAATGATAAGTTTAAAAAATGACATCTTCAAGTACCAACTAAAGGTAAATCTGGTTTTAAAGAAGTATCTGATCGAGATTTTTGAACTAGTAGGACCATACAAAAAAGTGTTCGCAAAAAAAAAATAAATAAATAAAAAAAAAATTGAGTATCATCATGGAATAGCTGTGTTCAATAGCTGATAACGATATCTTTCGATGTTTTTTATGTTTTAGATACTATCCTATCGGACAATTGGAGAAAGGCGTTCGCAGAACTAATCTCTTTTACGGTGGATTGGACATTGAAGTATCAAATGTCATTTTTGTATATGGAGATACTGATCCATATAGGAAATTAGGTATGATTTATGGTAATCCGGCAAACACTGTGACATACTTTCTGAGAGGTAATCTACAATATGACCCTTGGTCTGTTTATTTTCAAAACAAATAAAACACTGCATATTTTATTGACTAAGTTATTATCCAATTTATGGTTTTATAGATGCAAGGCATTGTTACGATTTAGATCATGCAAAAGTCGATCCTCGAGACTTAAATGAAATCAAGGACAATATATTCAACCAATTAATAAATTGGATACAATTAACTTTAGACACGGTTAATAATGAAGACGACCATGTTATACATACGGACGGATATGAAACTGACAGTGAATGACATAAACTGAAAAAATTTAATGAAATGCAACCTGCAAGTCCATACTGGCTTATGGGCGTTTGCAGAAGTAAATTAGGGAGCTTAAATTTTTTTTTTTCGCTACGCTGAGATACAATTTTTGAGTTAGTATCTTCGAATATATAATCACAAAAATATATGCTTGTTTTAATCAATTATATTGCTTGACATTATTATTAATATTATTATTATCATTACTTTTATTTTTATTAATATAAATATTATTATTATTATTATACAATTATAACAAAATATAATTTTACAATGCTGGACAATTTTTTTTTTCGACAGTGTTCCATCAATATTTTTAATTTTTACAGCATAAAATATCTACAACAAAAATAATTTTATTCATCGAAAAACAATTACGCTACCCTGAAAACATATTTATAAATTTAAAAAAGTAAAGACAAGAAAGCCGGACCACGAATAATCTTCGCTCTTCGGGTCAGATACCATTGAAGGGTGTGTATAATTTTAAAGAAACGATAAATCATTTCTTCAATATGACGATTCTGAACGAAAGAAGTTAATAATATAAAGAACAATAATAGTCATAATTTTCAACACATTCACCAAGAGTATCTGACTCGAAGAGGGAAGAATATCCGAGATGCGAAGCGCGAAGTATGTCCGGCTTTCTTGTTTATACTTTACTTTACTTTTTTTATTTAATATATTTATTATATAATGTATTTGATATATTTTATATGACAAGGCACTAGAACCATTAATAAATATAATAAACAGCATTATAAATACAGGAGTAATCCCAGATAGTTTCAAAGTAGCGATAATAACACCAATATTTAAAAAAGGTAATCCAAACAAAGCGGAAAACTATAGACCAATAAGTCTCTTGACAACCTTTTCTAAAATTTTTGAAAGAGTAATGAAATTCAGACTGGCTAATTACCTAGAAGAAAATAAAATCCTACCTCTAACTCAATTTGCTTACAGAAAAGGACATAATACGGAAGGTGCTATTACTGGCTTAACTCATTCAGTTCTAAACGCAATTA
>JAIPRM010012972.1:0-11745 GCA_025469315.1 Stegophylla sp. TES_Ste_2020 | reverse complement strand
AAAATGACGGTTTCCGAGTCGTTTTTGTCAAATTTTGAGTAATTTTTTCCAAAAAAAAAAAAAATTGAAGAATTGAGAAATTCAAAAAATGACCTCTCTAAAGTACAATCTGGAGGCAAATCCGGTTGCAAAAAGTTACTGATCGAAACTTTTGGACAAGTGTTTCCATACGAAAAGTTGTACACAGAAAAAATAAAAATAAATAAATATCATTGTACAAATATTAGCTTCTTCACTTCGTTCAGAATCTAAAATGCATTCATTTAAAAATATATGAAAATAAATCAAGTAAAAAGGAACATTTTAAGCGTACATATACAGTCGTTTTATATTATAATTTTGTTTGTTTGTAAGTATGCATACTATCCATTAATAAAGGATAAAGTACATGTTAATTAATTTAAGTTTATTAAAATAAATCCCTGAATTAAAAATGTATTATTATTAAAAATATGTAAAAATATTCAGTAAAACTATGGTAAATTAAACCAAAGTAATATCACTAAATAACTACATACAATAGGAAAAAAAGAACGTACTTCGAACATTAGGTATTCTTCGTATCTCCAGTGAGTTACTCTTGTGGGTGTTTTGAAGTTTAAAGAAACGATAAATCATTCAATAATATTATTCTAAGCGGAATTTCAATTTATTCAAAACAATTTTACTTAAAAATTACAAAATTTGTTATGATAATAAAGATATTTATTTTTTACTCGGTCAGTTGTACATTTCACTAATTACTGACAGTCAACAGGTTATATTTCAAGTTTTTTATCATTCAAACTAATAGAAGTAATCGATAATTTTTCGTTACGAAAGAAACTGACCAAAAACCAACGGTTAAATTTACAAATTAATTTATAACTCATAAGAATTTATATTAATAAAAATAATGTTTTTAGGTTTATCTTAGGAATTATTTCATTAAGTATAATTTATTATTTGTGATGTATACAAAATTTTAATTTTTTTCCCTCTTCTAATTATGTGTATCAAGATATTAATATAAGTTTTTTTTCTTACATAAAACCGTTAAAGCACACTGTAAAACAGTTAAAACTGATTTTCACTTGTGTGGTCGATAAACGTGTACGCACTAAATAATGGTCTTAAAATGACCACATTAAACAATGCGACGTATAGATATAATAACGGCCGTACACTAGAGTTGATGAGTAAAACATTAAAGCCATTATTTCCTCGTTCATTTATCGCCAAGACGCCTCAACCTTCGTTTCCACAAGCAATGGTTTGTAATCCGTTCCTTAATCGCTATTAGACTGTTTAAAATATTATCTTTACATAAATTCCAAGCTAATGTTGCGAGTAACATTAGCTTGATGCAATACAATTAAGCCTGAATTAAGGAAGAAGGGACCCGAGAGTCTCTGATTTTCCCATAGATTTATTCTAAATAAATTTATCAAAAAGCAAAGACATCGATTTATTTACAAAAAGAGCAATTGTAATAAATGTAAAAAAATATTAGGCGTTCTACTAAAATAAAATGGTGATTTTTCCAATAATTGTATTTTCGTCAACATTAAATTCACATTGAACGACATTTTAATGTTTATCTTTGGAAGTAATTTATTAACTAATATGTTTTTAAACGAAAAAGCGATAAAAATTTACTAACAAAAATTGAATTATTTTTTTTAAGTATCTACTTAAATGATAGAGAAAAAATAATATTTCATCAAATATTCAACATATTGTAATATAATATTGTTTTTGTTCTAGATGGTCTTATTGAACCAGAAGTTCTCGAAATGTTTTCATTCGGGCTTGTACACAAATACGTATCTAATACTCTAGTAAATGTGAGACTACAATAAGTGGACTACATGCTACATGGCTACATTACTACAGGGATTACACGAATTAGACCGTATAATAAAATATTTTCGTAGTAGCGTTGCCAAGAATTTCATAACATGGGAAAGGCTAAGATCCTAACAAATGTAACAGGTGAAGAAAAATGTATTTGTTTACAATAAAATACTAATTCAGATATAACAAACATCATTGGATTTTTCTATCGTAACTACGCGCATTAGGTCGAATAAGTAAGTTTTTTTTCTCTGCTTTACTATTTCTATTTTCAGAATATAAGTAAGCCGTGGAAAAATTACCCTTTTTTTAAAAAAATTTCAATTGATTTTTCTTAAAGAATGATATTTTTGGGCCTTTGCCGCCAAAAAAACGGTTCCTTGTTTTGGGCCATTTCCGTTAACACCAAAATAAAAAAGGTTTGATTCCCGTTTTCGCCAAAACACATTTCTACAAAAGCACGTTTTTACTACTTTAGGAACCAATAAAATATAATATGTAGTGTAAACTGTAAATTTTATTTTATCCTTATAAAATTATATATGTCATAAATAAATAGAAACATTTTAAAAAGATCTATTTGAATGAAACGTCTTATAAATACAATTTTTTTAATAATATATACAATAATAATTCCTAGAGGTGTATAAATGTATAATAATTTAAATATATAAAGCTTGTACAAATAAATTAATGCTGAACACATAATTGAATACAAGACATCGATTCACTTACCCATAATATAAATAACGCCATATCAAAATCTACATACATACCATATATAATATATTAATAATTATCAAATAAATATTAATAAATTACATCAAATAATGTATAAATATAATACAGGTATAATATAATAATATTATACATATTAGATAACGATTGGTCGTTTAAAAATAAAAAATAAAACACAATAATATAATTATATTATGTGAATATAAAGATTAATTTTTCCAAAGTTTGTATAATGTTTCTTTATCAATTTTGCCACAGTTGGAATAATGTTTTTTTTTTCTCGTTGTAGTTTATATATCAAATTTTAGAACATTTTCACATTTTCACATTTCTCAATTTTTTAATTCAATAAACCCGGATACCAACATATAAAATTGATAAATAAATATTTTTGTTTTCTATTACTATTTACCATAAATAAAAACGTAATATTTACTCACATCAGATTCTGTTTAGCTCCGATTAAAAAAAGTCACACTAAATAATTTTGTCGTCAAGGTGTAAAAAAAGCAAACTCATAATATTAGAAACAGGATTTTTTCGCAATAACATATTTATAACGAAAGTATGGAAATAAGGTATACATAAGAAATATTTTGCGAATATTGAAAATATTTCTTCAATTTTTTCTGCATTCAAACGTATTTCAAAATATATTTTAACAGAAAATAAATGCGGACTCTGCTCATAATAAATCCATCGTCGTCTACATTGTTGGCATTTATTTATTCTTACCGATCCATAAACACACAATAGCATTTCTACGTCGCTTCAAATGAAAAATCATATCGAGAAATTGCTGGCACGGTAAATAATATAACAAAAACATAAATAAATTCTTTATATACATATACTCACGTGTATATTATATCTCTTTATGGTACATCAATTTCATCGGTGTATATATATACACCGATTGTAATAAACGAATATTTCCGTTGAATTTCGGGATCTCGTAGAGATCAGTGGCGCACGCTGGATACTTTTTCGGAGAGAGTTATCACAAAATTTAAACCAATTATTTTTTATCATTATAAACCACATTCACTATTGATTAAAATTTTACTACTGTAACAGCTAATTGACTAATATAATGGAACAAATTTATTTACTGCCCACCCAAAAATGATGAGTATTTTAGAACCTAAGGCAAATTAATGTTTTAAAAACTATTTCACGAATCAAAATTAGCGGAAATCATTTGTTTTTTTTTTTGCATTGGAAAAGTGTAATTTCGTTATTACAATAAAACTAAAATAAACTAAAGTCACAACGTTTCGCATATCAGAAATATTGTTTAACTTGGCATAAAAATCTACATTGAAATTAATAGTTTTAAGGAATAATGATTTTTTATTTAAGAAAAAGATTAAATAATAACTTATTCATATTCAACATTAGCACACTTAAAATGATAATAAAATCTTTCCGCAAAAATCAATTTACACCGTCGATCAGTAAATTAAAAAAATACATTAAAAAAACAATATCGAAATTGGCAAAGGAGAGCAGTGAAATGGATTTAAGACAAGATGACCACAATTTTCGGGTAATGAAAACACTGAAATTGTAATACAATGTGTAAAGGTGCCTTAGATTATGAAAATATTCCGAAAACAGATTCGCTTACTAACAAACGTAAGTAATTAATAAAAATGTAACACGAAATTACGTTAACGTAATAATTTGAAACAAAGAAATTTCGGAAGGAGTTAAAATCCTTTAACCTCCTTTCTGGGTGCGTCACTGAAAAGATCTCAAACGTTGAGGGTGATGTTTGATGTCTCGTCAATTTACCTCAGAAATCGCCTCATATTGTAGTAGTTTACACCGTTTCCCAGTATATTATTATCTTGCGTCGTCCGGGGAGGGTGGCATGTCAGTAATAACAATATGCGCGCAACAGCTGTCAAACGCAGCAATTTGTGAAGTACTTTATCAATCTTAGTTTTGGGGGAAAAAAAATAATTCTTTTGTTTTTCGCGAACATTATTAAGGAGGGGGGAGGGGAAGTGTGTGCGTGCTAGAATACACGAATATTGAATTATAATGGCATGGGCGTTTTGCCGACAACAAAAAACGCGGCAAATGACGTATATAGGTACGCCACAGAGTCTAACAATATACGTTTGTTAGCTGAACACCTCTTTTTTATTCTTTTTTTATGTATTTATTTTTATTTGCAGGTCATCGTGTAAACTCGTTACCGTGGAAATTTCTGGAATACGAATACTTTCTATAGAAAAGCGAGAGATGTTTTCGCGTTCCCAGTATCTCCTTTATACACTCCAACTAACAGGGGTGGAAAGTTTGCGGGGAAATAAAAGGTTTCTTAACGGTAAACCTCGGTTCGTATTGATTTGAGTCACCTCCCTTGCAAAGTGTCACAACCACTCTTTATATATATATATATATATATTTATATATTATATTTCATATATTTTTAACAAACGTGTATGGCAGATAAGTTACGTGCGTAAATACAAACTGAAGTCTAATTTTGTCGTTGAAATATTATTAATATCTTTTAGTATTGTGTAATATGTTTTGTTTTAATAATATAATTTACATTTTAACATTAATATGGTAAGGTATTGATATGTCTGCGACAAAACTGAGAACGTCTTTTGTGTGAATTTGAGAGTTTAATAATACAGTGAATTATATTATTATACGTTACTGTACTATAATACGTTTCTGATTTAGTATTGGAGAAAATTTTCAAAATTTTTATAAATAGTCTTAATTAATTTTAGAATAAAACGGAAATTTTGATTTTGAAGTTTACAACTCTTATTTTAACTACTTGCAGACTTTTTGTAGACGTGAAAAAGTTCTTATAAAATTGTTCACCATTAAAATAGTAAATTACTAATCATTTGATAAATAATATTAAAAATAAATGTTCCGTGCTTTGTTAGTATAACAGTCATTTAAGCCGTAATTACAAATTAAAACGTTTGTAAACTTTACGGAAATTTTTCATGTAGATAGAAAATTGTTAAAGCAACCTTTTGAAAAAAGAAAATATTGATCATAATTTAAATATTAAAAATTATTTTTCGTTATAATATTATTGTAATTCACTTATGAATTTTGAGATTTTTCAGCGTCTATAAAAGTGTACACGAGTAAGGTTTGTTCAAATTTTCAACTCAAAATATCCTGAATTTAAAGTTATAATAAAAAAAATAGATATTTCCGAAATTAATTCTATGTTTTTACCAAAAGTTTTATTTTTATTTTTGATGTCCCCTTCCCCATCAGAAAAAAAAAATAACTACCTACCAGTGCCTATAATAATTTCACAATTATTTTTACTATTTAATAAACATATATATATTTTTTTCTTTTTGTATCTAAAATATAATTCATCTATTAAATTTATCGTTTATTGAACATTATATCATACGCAGTGTAAAGGTAGAAATTTAATGTGTCAATTTTTGTTACCTTTTGGATACCTAATCACGTATACTGTTACTAAATTTTGCCTTATTCTAATTTATTTTGTTATCGATAGTTAATGTTTTCGTCAGAATAATATTTCTGCAAACTGAACGGCTGATTCTCAACTGATGCAAAACCGATTCGCGTGATTGGTATACCTAAAGTCGAAGTAAAAAATAACTCAGTATTTCAGTCTGTGACGTGTCAATGAAAACGCATTTTTTTTTCCATCAACAATACTTGAGTTATTTTCGGTATCAGACCCGGGGGACGTGACAATAATATGTCATCTCATGGTGGCTCGGTTTACTCGCATTTCCTCCCGTACCTATACAATCAAACGTGGATAAGGTGAAACGACTATATCGATATTTGTCAATATTGAAAATTATAGTGACTATTCCATGATTAAGGCATAGACTATATATATTACGTACCTATAATTTCTAATAATTGCAATTATTGCGTGTAAACCCTTCCATACTAAATATTTAATATTATTTTTATTTTGTTTCGACACAACGGAATATTTGTAAATTTTCAAATGTATTAAAAATAAAGCAAAGTGATACCGAACGGTATTCTACAAAAGAAATTTCAAAAAAGTAAAGGATAGACAAGAAAGCTGGACATACTTTGCAACGCAAATATTTTTCGCTCTTCGTGTCATATACTCTCGATGGGCGTGTAGAATTTTAAAAAAACGATAAATCATTTCTTCAATAAAACGATTCTGAACGAGAGAAGTTAATAATATAGAAAAAAAAAGAGAAAAAAAAATGTTAGAAAAATGTCCAAAATTATTTTTTTCACATTTTCAAAATTTTCTTGCGCCAGAATCTTTCTTATATGATTTTCTATCTATGTTTAAATTTTCATAAAATTCGGATCAAAAAATGATGGTTATCGGGTCGTTTTTGTCAAATTTTGGGTAGTTTTTTCCAAAAAAAAAATTGGAAAATTGAGAAATTAAAAAAATGACCTCTTCAAAGTACAATCTATAGGAAAATCCGGTTTCAAAAAATTATTGATCGAAACTTTTGGACTAGTATTTCCATACGAAATGTTGTACACAGAAAAAATAAATAAAAAATAAAAATAAATAAACATCATTGTAAAAACACTAGCTTCATCACTTCGTTCAGAATCTAAAATAATAATAGTTGTCATTTTCAACACGAAGAATATCCGTGGTGCGAAGTATATCAGGCTTTCTTGTCTATTGTCAAGAATTTATACTTTATTTTACTTCACTTTTTTTTGTCTAATAAATATAAGGCAAAAAAATTATATGAGAAAAAAAATTGTTAGTTAAATGTCCAAATTTTACTCACAAGAGTATCCCACCAGATGAGCGAAGCGAAGTGCACCCTTTTATATTTTTTATGTTCAGAGGCACTTTTTCGGGTAGAAATGTTGGCATTTATTGTTTAGTTATATTATTACTAAATATTTTTGAAAATTTATATTTTGACTGTAATATTGATCCTGATGAATGTAGTTGACCACGAGGTTTTTTGGTTTTTAATGGGGTTTCGTATCGTCTGAGTGTAAAATTAAATGACTTCTCAGCTTATACCTAGGAATCAATTTTCTCTACGCGAAGAAATTTTGTTTAAAGCGGCAATAATTCTAAAATATAAAATTGGTATTCTTCGAGCGGTATTACAACTCTCTTTGATTGGAGAAATAAGGTATTACTGTTTAAAAAAATATATTACAAATCGGTTTAAATAAAATGTATATACTCATAAGTCGTATTATTATAATAATAATATATATTTATTTGAAAGCGATTGATCAAACGTTTTTCAACAAAGGTATTATGCGTAAAATATTATGTTGTAAACGCCTCATTAAAAACTTTCTCCTTAAATACAAAACAAACAATGCATTATTTAAAACTGAAGTTTTAATTAAGTTGTTTTAACAAATTTTTAGTTTAAGAAACTCGAAAATGTATAATAACGTTTTTCATGAATTAATTAGTTTGTACTTTTAGTATAGTAATTTCATATATTAATAAATTAGTTTAATGTATTTACGTCTTTGCTTTTAAGTTGATATAACCCTATTAACTAAGAAATGTTGTTTTCGACTTAAATAGGTAATTATTTTAAAAATGTAAGAATAATCAAAAATCTGCGATACTCAACGAAACATTACGCAATAGATACATAATTTTTGTAGTTATATACGCTAGATTTAAAATTTTAATAAGTCGGGACGATTTGAATGTAAACATTAATTATCGGTCGATTTTTTTTTTTTTTTTTATGCGTCTCGGAATATGAATATTTAATTTACTTTTATCAAAGAGTTTTTAGTATAAACGCATCAGTGCGCTCAAAAGAGAGTTAATAACGTCGTACTAAATTATTCATACCAGACAACTCATTTTAAACCAATAATTAATATTGCAACGAAAATACATTTCGTTTTTTTCGTAGGTACGTAATTACCGTTGAAATGTCAACATAAAAACGTGTGAAAAATTCGAAGGCCAAACACACCCTAGTCCAGTGGCGGATTTAAAACGAAAGACTTGGGAGTGCTAAGTCACCATTAGCAAAACAAATAAAAATGTACATAATTATTGCTATGCTAGAGGACAGCTAAGTGTTCATTACTATTTAAATTAAAAATCACGTTTTTGCGATAATTAATGATAACCGAAATACTATTTACCATAAAAAATATATTAAAATTTTACCTTTTCTTACCATAAACTCGCTCCTTGAAAATCAAACAATAATTAAACTAAATATTTTCTTACATGGTTATTAAAAACATTAAGAAATTCGTATTAGAATTATTGAAATTTCCGTAAGGATCTACTTAATGCCTGTGCAGTTTAACATATTATATTTAAAGACTTCAAAATAATTTTCGCGGTTTTCAAAACCGTTTTGGGGACGCTAAGTGCTCCAAGCACTACCCTACATCCGCCGTTGCCCGAGCTCACCATAAAATCGCTTCTACGCGTCGGTATAGTCGTGATAGTAACGCGTAGTCGACGACAATATTATTATCGTTCTAAAAATTACGATTTAATTTTGAAACTTTATTGAAAGAGTAAATCCCACTAAAATTCGCGAACGCACTGCCGTGTGAAAACGAATAAAATTATACGACTTTAACGCGTTAAATAAATTGACCAACACGTGGTGGAGCTGTTACTTATTAGACGAGACCGTTATTGTTCTGAAAATTAAGATTTAATTAGAAGCTTTATTGTAAACGTGAATCCCGTTCCAGGCCGAAACACACAAATGAAAACGTATTAAAATATAGGATATTTACGTGCGGAGTAAATAGTCCAACACGTGGTCTGGCGGCTATAACAGTGCTCGTTAATTATATTTTAATGACAGTTTTGCGGCGACTGGCCGGGACTCGCGGAAAATGAAATGAAAAAAAATCTAATTAATTTTTAACGAGTTTTGTTACCTATCCCTGAATGCGATTAAAATTAAGCAGAAAATTTGATTTGCTTTAGAACGTACTCTCCTGAATCGTGGATATATGCAAGCAGACATTTTAAATTAAGTACTCGTAAAAGTCCAGAAAAACTGAACACTGTCTACGCCAGTGGTTCTCAAACTTTTAATGTTCACGGTACATTTTTTTTTAGATACTGAATGAAGTGAAGAAGCTAGTGTTTTTACAATGATGTTTATTTTATTATTTTTTTTATTTTTTTATTTTTTTTTATTTTTTTATTTTTTTATTTTTTTATTTTTTCTATGTACAACTTTTCGTATAGAAATACTTGTCCAAAAGTTTCGATCAATAACTTTTTGAAACCGGATTTGTCTCTAGATTGTACTTTAGACTCTTTAGAGAGGTCATTTTTTGAATTTCTCAATTCTTCAATTTTTTTTTTGGAAAAAACTACCCAAAAGTTGACAAAAACGACTCGGAAACCATCATTTTTTGATCCGAATTTTATGAAAATTTAAACATAGATAGAAAATCCTATAAAAAAGTTTTTGGCGCAAGAAAATTTTGTAAATGTGAAAAAAAATTTTGGACATTTTTTGAAAATTTTTTTTTTCTTATATTATTAACTTCCTTCGTTCAGAATCGTTTTACTGAAGAAATGATTTATCGTTTCTTTAAAATTTAATACACCCATCAAGAGAATACCACCCGTCGTGCGAAGTACACCCATAGTGCGAAGTATGTCTGGCTTATTTTTAAACAATACATTTCAACGGAACATTACAGTATTCAAGTAATGTATTAGATATATAAAAATAATTATAATATTAATTGAAAAATTAAAATACATTTGTCGTTACAATTCACCGTTAATATATTATTGTATGATTGAAAATTTAACGTGAAATCTGGCTTTGTTTGTTTTTTGTAATTTAACTTATCCAAGAATAAGTAGATGACGATTATACTCTCATTTTTACTTCTTGTTGTTGGAGTTTTTCTCATTTCTTGATATTAATATAAGTAAGCATAAACAATCCTAATTTGCAAAGATCTATAGAGTCAAAAATTGTGACAAAATTACTATTTTTCTGATATTTAAAATTCTTCAAGCAATTCGTTTGAAGGTGTAATTATAATGTAATAGGAAAGCACTGACGTCCAACGACTAATAGTTTTCGCAATATTTTATTTTGACCACTGGACTAAAAGTGTGATAGTCATTATTGATAACGAAAATTAAGAATTGGAAAATTTCTATTATTTTGGTAATAATCTGTTTCGGTACACTCGTGTGCCGCAGAATATCGGTTGAGAACCACTGGTCTACGCCTTAGAGACTGTCATATTTTACTCACTTACGAATCTCGAGCACGAGTTTAACGTCGATTCTAACCAATTGGTTTAGTCTATCGTGACGCAAACACGTGACTTACATTAGTGCGGATTGGTGATGGCTAGGGTGGCTTAATTCTAAAAAACTATCATTCCACCCCCCCCCAAAAAAAAAAAAATAAAAATAAAATAAATAAATAAATAAAAATAAAAATAATTTGATACTTTTCTATGAAATTTGATAAAATAATAATAATTATTATTATAATAATAAAAATAAGGCAATAAAATATGTTGTCATGAATGCTGGATTCCTTACCAATATTACTGTCTCAGTTCAGTGTTCAGCATGGACTAATATATATATATATATATATATATATTATAATATGATAATATTATAATAAATGTACCTTAGTCCGTAGTGGTTAGTGAATCCTCTTCAACCTAGTATCCACAATTAAAGCATGATATTTTTATTCGTGGTAACATTATTATTATCCCTAATTTGTATTAAACATTAAAAATAATGTATTAATGGATGCAATATAGATCATCAAATCATCTTGTCATCTTCGACGCGGAGGGATGTAGGATGAACGAAGCAATTCGTGTTTGTTACCATTTTTAGATTTAAAAAAAATAAAAAAAGTTTGTCTTCAAATTATTTAAACATATTTGGATGTTGTTATTAATAACAATAAATTAATAACTAAATAAACGCTTTCTCGGAAAAAATTAACGATCTAAAACACAAGTGAGTACATGCCCCGCGAGTACGTGCCCCGCGATGATCATATATATCATAACTGAGATGTAACGATCCCACACGTGCCATATATTATGTAATAATCAAAACACCAATAATATGTTATTGTATTAATATTCTTATTCTAAGTAATATACTTGCCTCATTAAAAACAATGTATAACTATCTCTGTA
>JAIPRM010012971.1:0-11746 GCA_025469315.1 Stegophylla sp. TES_Ste_2020 | reverse complement strand
GAAATGATTTATCGTTTCTTTAAAATATAATACGCCCGTCAAGAGAATACCACCTGTCGTGCGAAGTACACCCATCGTGCGAAGTACACCCATCGTGCGAAGTATGTCCGCTTTTTTTTTTATCAATTTAAATAAAAAGTTCATCCATGGTATTATGTTCCTTACGAATAGGAGGTAATATTACCTTCATATGAAGGTTTTATTTTGACAAAAATACAACATAAAAATGTATTTGAATGTCTACGAAATTCACAATTTAAGAAAAATAATAACAATTATAATTTTATACCTTTTTTGAATACATTAGTACCGATTGGAAATTGCCATAAATGACATAATGACATAGCACAAATTCTGCCGTATATTACACAACTAAAACTAGTAAAAATTATAATTTTCAAAATATCTAGTGATAGTGGATATTTATATATTATCGCTTCGTTTGAACACTGCGCATGTGCAGTTACAATTATTTAAAACTCTACACACCCACCAAAGGTATCTGACCCAAAGAGCGAAGTATTTCCAGCATTCTTTTCAATACTTTACTTTACTTCACTTTTTATATTTATCTTAATTTAATTAAAATTGGTGTCCTCTAGTAGACATGTTGTGTTCGGTACCAATTCAATTATGTAACCTAAATAGTTATTTTGTCAATGTATAATATTATTTTCTATTCCTTTAGTCCAATTTTTCTATGTAAGTGTAAATTTCACTTAAATTATTATTTTGGAATTTTCGTTTTATAATAATTAATATTAGAGTGTAGATTGATGTTCGCAGATTATTTTTTATTATGTTTATCTAATTTTTCAAAGAATTTAATGACAATGTCGACGGTTTTTCGAGAATATAAACATCATAATATTATAGATGATGTTTTAAAAGAATATAAATCGAAACTCTACGCATAACCAATTTTGACTTTATGATTTTATTAAACTAATGATTATATAAAGTAAGTCCTTCCCAAAATATCGGATATGAGTGAAAGGGATTATAAAATCGTTGTTGAGTGAATTAAGTCCTGGGTGGAAATAGAAATGTCATTTTTGAGCGAAAAGAGTCTCACTAAGTATTTGAAATACAATATGTTTAGTAAAAAAAGGGACAATAGCATGAAGGGTGATTATATAACTCTGATAATAGACGATAGTCTAAGAGAAATCTAAATCGATTTCATATTTACATATTTTTCAAAAGGACTGCCAAAGCAATGTGATGTCAAAACATATTTTTAAAGACATCAGAAAAGTCCTCAGCAATATAAAAATATTGAGTTTACTCTTGTGGATAACAATGTTCGGAATTTCCCTTCCGTGTTCGTTCCTGTATTTGCCGTGGTACGTACAGACGATTTTCGTTTCGCTCGAAAGTAAAACGCTTATTTCAGGCACATAGACGAATTGGCCACCAAGCATCACCCAGAAAGACATTCGTTGATAAAAACCATTCAAGGAGCAACGGTTTTCGTGAGTGCCATTGGAAGTGACGCGCCGGTTTATTACATATCAGGTTAGTGTGCGGTACACAACAGGTGTGCCCAACCTTTTTCATCAAATTCCGAACAACATTTGAAATTTATATTTTTACCGAGGGGTCATATATATATATATATATGGTGACCAGATGTACTTATTTTCGTAGGACAGTACTATTCTTTTTAGTCACGTTGTATACTATTGTCTTCAACAACATTGTTGAGTACATAAATTTGTACTTTTTTTTTCTTCTTTTTTGACATTGTGGAGATTAATACATAATATGTATTCACAATAAAATCGCTCATAATTTATTTGCTCAGTTGCATATATTACGTATTTTATAGTTTGATTTAATGCATATATTGTATACAATCTGATATTTTTCTACTTCGCCATAAACCTATAGTAGTTATAATATTTTTTTACAGTTATTAATAAGAACAATTAGTTGAATCATAAATCGCGTAAGTTTGTAAGTTAGATACGATTATAATAGACAGAAGAGGTTTAGATTTATAATTTAAACAATTTAATTTACAATAATTAAATAACTTATTAAATATACCAATAATTTAATTTACATGACGTGTAAAATGTTAGATTATTAATTAAAAATCAAATTAAATATTCAAAACTTTCCCCCGATCAGAACAATACATTATATATTATACTATAAATGGCATTGTATTAAGGATGAAAATTTACCGTTCTCAAACTCGACAAGTTGACCGTGTAAAAAAATTGCAATTAAAAATATTTTTATAAATTTGGGAATTGTGGTAAATAGATAATATTTATTATACAATGAAAAAACTTGTGTTGTAGGAGACAAATAATCGTATAGATAACATGTTAACATACATTGGCCGATTCCCTCAAAAAAAAGAGTTTGAGAAAAAAACTATATGTTAATGCGTACTTATTTTTTTGTATTTCTATATCTGGTCACCATAGTCATAATATATCATAAGTACCTTAATATATCTAATTCACTAGATCAAAATCGTCAACATCGATAGAATAAAATTCAATGAGATCTTTAAATTTTTGTAAATTTTAATTTTTTCATTCACGACGCCGTAGAGAATTCACATTTTTAGTTTTATTAATATTCACAATAATATTCATTGAGTTACTACAGAATAGACTAACATTATCTGGTCTATTATGCCGTTACAAAACGTTTTTTAAACCATTTATGTTAAAATTATTATACTTTTAACATCTTAACACAGAAACTATTACAAAATTATTATTTTTGTTGCTAATAACAGTTTTTATATAATGTATATTTTATTATTTTAAATAACTTATACAAAAATAAATAATCTTAAATATGGCCCAAGGACCAACCCCTTGATTGCGCCACTGACGTCCTGTTAAGTACTACTTAGATGATTCAAACTATTGTGTCTACATAATATTACTTCAATAAAACGTCATTCGTTCGTTTTTTCAGACTTTTATTTTCTATTCTTAAATATTATCGTGATACTGGACGTTTCCGTGAAAGTCGATAGTTTTCGTTCGTCATTTAGAAACTAAACTACAGCTATTATGGGTCCGTAAGTAATAATTTTTGTTTTTACGAATTCCAAATTTTGTAATATTTTCACGGGCTCGCGGGTTGGGCACGCCTACTGCGGGTGCAGTAATACATTGTTCTTTATCGCATTTTTTTTTTTTTTTTTTTTTTGTTTTCATTCGTACAACAAGTTTTTTTCTAAAGGAAAAATCATCAAAAAAATCGGACACATAAACTCGATGGCTTTCGGTCTGTTCGCACTATCGGTACGATACTTCCTTTTTTCCATTATAAAAGATCCGTTGTGGGTGATGCCCGCGGAGTTGCTAGCCGGTCTGGGGATAGCGTTACCTGTTGCGGCCATGACATCCTACGGAGCCAGGATAACCCCGGAAGGACTAAAAGGCACTGTTCAAGGATTGATTGGCAGCATGTATCAAGGAATAGGCGAGTGTACCTATACTTTAGGGTGACCATATCTAAGAAAGTAAAATACAGGACAAAATTATTTTTCATAATATTTTTAAATAAATAAGTATTTATTACATATATATATATATATGTATTTGAATCGTGACAAAAGTATAATTTTTAAACTACTTATTATAGATTTAATTTAAACACATAAAAACATTATTTTGAAAAACATAAAATAACATAATGAAGCTAAATTGATATTTTTTAAAATTTCTTCAAATCCTTTATTCATGCATATTGTATACTTAACTTTCTAAAAAAAACTTGTTAATTCATTTTACAATTATAATTGATCTAAAGATATCCAAAAGATTTCTAGATTCTTACAATATTTTATTCGATAATTTCATTTCAAAAAATTTCAAAAATTTTAAATCAACATTAAGTGGAAAAAATGGGATTAATATGTGACAGACTTGAAATTACAGGACAAAAAGCGTCCTGAGAGAAGTTTGTCAGGACAACAGGACACAGAGCCGAAATAAAGGACGATCCTGTATAAAACAGGACGTATGGTCACCCTACTATACTTACAACAATAAGCGTATAATTTTTTTTTTTTTTATCTTTCTTTTGCTCTTCATAATATTGTTGATTTCCGATCCTTTTTAGGAATGAGCCTTGGCAGTATCATAACGGGTTTCCTGTTCGGCAGAATAGGAAGCAGTGAGACTTACCTGGTTTTCGCCGTGTTCTTGTTAGCTGTTTGTTGCACACAAATCGTCATAATAAACATAGTGTTGAAAACGATGAAATCCAAAACAGAAGTAAACGTTGAACACGTTGATACAGTAGTGTTGCCAAGTGTTCAAACCAACAGTTGATGAAAAATATTTTATATATTTTGTAGATGATCATATTTTATTGGTTACAAAAATACTATTTTTTTAATTATCTAAAAATTGTAAACTAGATTATAAATAAATAATCATTTGTTTTTTTTTTTTAACAATATAATAATTAAAGTGAAAATGTGTAAATATAAATTACCTATACTTTATATTATGTAATGTACAGATTAACCGAATCTATTTAAAGTCCAGGGAGTCTATATACCTAAGTGTTTACTGTATTTTTTTTTTTTTTTTTTTTTTTGAGCGGAGGTATGTCCGCTCGAATTACACTTTTGTGTTTCATCAATAAAATACCACTGGAAAACATTTTACTAAAATTATCTCTCTAGTTGGCAGTACTATACTGTTGTATAGTACTGTGTTGTGAAATATCTGAGAAGCGTTTTTATCAATGAAATCACATGAAACATTTATAATACTTTATCTGGTATAAATTTTCTATTACTAAAAGTTCCCACTCGGGTTTTTCCACAAGTAGTTAAAATTTTCATAAAATTTGGCTCGATGAATAATGTTTTAGAAGCGTTTTTAAAGTTAAATTTACAATTTGGATAACTGTGTTAATTTTCAAGAATTTATTTTACCTACTTATTATTATCATTACTTCTCCATTTACTAAAAAAAAAAAAATCACTAGAAATCAAGGTTGATAATATTAAAATCGGAAAATTACTAATTCTCTCTTTACAGCTCATATTTTTTTCACCAATTCAATAATTAAAAATTAAAATAACTTAAGTTCACTTCTAAATTTTGAGTAGAGCTAAGGGTTTTACTACAATGGTGTTGTTTTACTTTTTTTACTCATTTCTTTTTTGAAAACATTTTTTCAAAAGTTTCATACATCAATTTTCAGATCGAAAAACATCCCAGTGGTACACTTTAGAGAAGTATTTTCTCAAAAACTCTCAATGTTTTTTCGAAAATAATTAAAAATTGCCAAAAATTGAGTGAAATAAACGATAAACCGTTCTGTAAACGAGATCTTCATGAAATTGATTTAAGTAATTTAATAATTTAGACATAAATTTTAGACTAATGCGGCTCTAAAAACTTGTATTATTTACACTTTATCAACATTAGTGTAATGTAGACAGAAAAAAAAAAAAAATTTTTTTTTTTCTACTTACAGAATTTAGGAAATAACATTGTTTTTTATACGTAATTATCAAATATCGTCAACCAATATAATGTACTTATATACGATATTGTGTTCACAAATTTAAAAAATCCGAACATACTTCGCACGATTGGTGTTCTTCGCACGAAGGGTGGGATTCTTTTGACGGGTGTATTTAATTTTAAAGAAACGATAAATCATTTCTTCAATAAAACAATTCTGAACGAGGGAAGTTAATAATATAAAAAATAAATGAAAAAAAAATGTTCAAACTTTTCTTGCGCCAAAATCTTTCTTATATGATTTTCTATCTATGTTTAAAAAGTTCACAAAAATTCGGATCAAAAAATGATGGTTTCCGAGTCGTTTTTGTCAAATTTTGGGTAGTTTTTTCCAAAAAAAAAAATTGAAGAATTGAGAAATTCAAAAAATGACCTCTCTAAAGTACAAGCTAGAAGCAAATCCGGTTTCAAAAAGTTATTGATCGAAACTTTTGGACGAGTATTTCCATACGATAAGTTGTACACAAAAAAAATAAATAAATAAACATCATTGTAAAAACACTAGCTTCTTCACTTCGTTCAGAATAACAACAATATAGTAATGAGTAATTTATTATTGTTAAATGATAATCGAAGAAAATCGATAGGGTGTTTATAAAAGATTGGGATGAAAGGGGTGAAGTCGTCTCCTATCAGACTTTTGATTTCATTGTTTATGTGTGCCCAACACGCATATTTTCTAAAATCTGCACCCCCTCCGTTATTTTCCGTCTCAATACCTGAGACAGTTTAATAGGAACATATATGCGATAAAAATTCCTAGTGCCGGAAACGGTATGACGCACAACGGTGCGAGTTCGGATAAGATAAATCGCAATGTTATTATTACCATATTTACAACTCGCAGCACAAGTGTCAATCGGTCTTTATTATTTTTTTTGTTTTTTTAATAATGATGTTCGTCAGTTTGTGCGTTACCACGCGGTCGTCACGACATCGTTCTCGATCCGGTGGTAAAAGGACAAAAATATTACTATTTGCATGCGGTGAAAACAGATGGAATCCAAGGAAAAATGCATTTTCCCAAAGTGAACACAGAACTGTTGGCCATAAAGGCGCATTTTTTCCTCTTATTTGGCGGTGAGTTTGAACGCAGAACGGTTGCTTCATTCATAAACATATATATTATTTTCATTATTTTTTTTTAAAACTATTGTCTCCGAACAGTGATGCTACGAAGAGGGTGTATTCCGGACCAACACCCCTCTCACCTCTTTTATCACACTTATAACTGATAGACTGATAATGATATTTACAAGACAATCGTAGCAATTTATTAATTATGAATATTTAAATTTCTTCTGGACCACTTTTACTGTTTAAATATTTAATTTTGTTTGTATCTATTGATTCGGTGTTGTAATTTTAATTAGGACTTAGTTGAAAGTAGAATATGTTCTATTATTAAAACCAACGGACATCTAATTTTTCGTTCTAAAAGAATAATAATTAAATCCGATAGTTTTCAGCCAGATAACATTTTTGCTCAATTAATTTCCTTAATGACTTCCAATTTATTTACATCACTTCCTAAAGGTGGATGTGACTTTATCGTAAATGGGGTGCTTTGTAAATCACGATTTTATGATACCCTTAAATTTTAATAATTGCCTCATTAGATAATTTTATTTTCTCATAATCGAAATGTATTTAAATGCACAGACTTAAAATTAATATATATTTCTGCTATATCAGTATATAAGTAGCTTATGCTTCTGCTAGTAACTCTACTTACAAAATAGAGGAAGTGACGTTTTTATGAATCGTGTTTTGATTGTATTTTCCTTAAAAGAATTCAAAAATTTTGATAGTATTAAAGTATTTAATACTTTATCTGATATAACACTGTTATTTAATCAATTTTATTAATTTTGCCGTACACTCCCAATTGTAGCACATAACAGCTGATCGATTTATAACTAATGACATATTATACTCGTATTATATTTCAAGTGTATAGATAACAACGTTCAAGATATATTGTATGAAAGAATATTAATTATTACCTGTTCATCTTAATGTGTTAATAAGTACCGAGAATTGGAATAGGTACCTTTATACATATTTAATAGTAAAAATACCATTTTACATAAATTCGAAAATGTTATAAACTCGCTGATTAATTTATCTTCGAACAATATAAAAATTATTTAAATTAAGCTACGAATTACAAAAAAAGCTGACTACGTCAATTTGAATTCGAGATAAACTTTACTCTTAACCCATAAAAAAACCATACTCAAAAGCATATGTGTATATAATACCTTTCGTATTTCCTATTTTAATATAAATATAAAAATTATCCCCACGGTAAATAAAGTACAAGAAATCAGTGGCGCAACTAGACACTATTTTTATAATACCTTTCAGTATAGCTTTATGGTCTACGACAATTTTGTAAATGTTTAGCAACAAATAACAATCAACTCGTTATTTTTATCGCTAATTTGATTGAACAGTTATTGAAAACAGCCAATACATTCGTCGTATTGCTCAGAACCCACAAATAGAATAATAATTATTATTATTATAACAGAATCAAATTCCTAAACCAGTTGGTGACGCCAGTTGGTGGTCTTTTCAATAGGTACATAAAATAAACAAAACGATAGATTTGAAAACGCTTTTGTTTCCACCCCGTCCCACAGTGTTCCAGAAAGTTGATTTAGAGGGACAAAAAATTATTTAATTATAAAGTAATTTTGTACGTGACATTTTTTGGATACTTATTTCAAATTTAGGTTCAGTTTTCATATTGTACATTCATAAAATCAATTAAAGTCCATAAAATATTACTATTTAAATATTAATTAAAATATTATTAGGTATCTAAAACAAGGTAAAATACAATATATGTTAAATGTTTTATTTAAAATAAAATATTCTTATAGTTTGTTTTATTTATTATGAAATTCAATTTTTCTTCAATTTTTGTACAATATAGGTACTAAAATGATAAATCGCAAATTACCGCAACAAAACTAAATAATTTATTTAAGAGGACATTACAAAGCTATAAGAAAATACTAATATATAACATCTAACTAGTATCTAAGAACTTATTTTTAATATTTTAAAATCAGTTATTTTCTAATATTTTCATACATAATTATATTGAATTAGACGAGCAAAAGTTAGCTTAAAATTAAGAATACAAAAAATATACCATCGACTTTCCATGACTCTATAAATTTGTTTGAAGAAAAATATTTCATACATACAATATTATCATTCTATGGACAATGTGAACTAAATAATACATTAAACACAAGAATATGGTGACCATACGTCCTGTTTTATACAGGATTGTCCTTTATTTCGGCTTTGTGTCCTGTTGTCCTGACAAAATTCTCTCAGGACGCTTTCTGTCCCATATTATTCCCGTTTTTCGACTTACTGTTGATTTGAAATTTTTGAAATGAAATTATTGAATAAAATAACGTAAGAATCTGGAAATCTTTTGGATACCATTAGATCAGTTATAATCTTAAAATGAATTAACAAGTTTTTTTTAAAAATTTAAGTATACAATTTAAGAAATTTTAAAAAGTATCAATTCAGTTTCTATAATAGGTCGTTTAAAAATTATACTTTCGTCACGATTCAAAAACCCATATATATATATATATATATATATGTGATAAATACTTATTTATTTAAAAATATTATGAAAAATATTTTTGTCCTGTATTTTATTTTCTTAAATATGGTCACCCTACGACAAGAACAATTAATCAACTTGTTATTAAAAACCTTATCATAGACCATGACCATGATTCTGTGCAAAACCCACGTTACCTAATCAATAGCTAATCAATATCTTTCAATTAAATGCCTTTTTTGAGTTTAAATAGTGACTCGAAAAATTCAAATTCTGTCCAACTAAATCAACTTTCTGCGGTCGTCCTCCGCACAGGTGTAAATGCGTTGACGCCGTTCATGACCACCATGGCCAAGGAACGCGGTTACTCGGGATTCCTGGTCGGAATCGCGTTCTCCGTGATGGCCGCCGTCGCCGTGCTGTCCCGGCCCGTGTTCGGCGCCATAACCGACCGTTACCGCAGCCAGAAAACGGTGCTCGTGTACGCGATCGTGGTAACCGCGGTCGTGACCGCTTTTTACCGCCTTCTGCCGGACTCGCCCGCGGACGTCGACAACGGGGACGACCGGACCGCGCTGCTCACGTACCAGTTTTGGCTGTTCTCCGTCTTCTTACTCATCAGATACGCCGTTAAGAGCGGTCTCGTCACCCTGTCGGATACGATTTGCTTGCAGAATTTGGGTAAGCGAGAGTATACGCAATTCGAGGATTTCCAAAAAAAAAATGCAATTATTATACCGAATTACCAATATTGATGTTCAAATAACATAATTTTAACTACAGTACCGTGCTTCCATTGAATCAGAGCCGGATTTACTACTTACTGGGTCATTTGGACTAGGGGCATAGGGCTGTGCCGAATAAGTTTTTACTTTAGTGTTTTTACAATGATGTTTGTTATTATCACTTTTCTGTAAATACATTTTCGTATGGAAATACTCGTTAAAAAGTTTTCAATCTGACCCAAAGAGCGAAGAATACCCGTGGAGCCATAGAATGTCCGGCTTTCTTATCTATACTTTACTTATCATAACTTATCTTTATTTTACTTTACTTTCTTGTCTCTGCATTACTTCATTTTAGATTCCTTTACTTTACTTTACTTCACTCTACTAGGAAAAACTTTTAGAAGAATGACCAACATTTTTTTTTTTCATCTCAAATTGTTGTCAACCTATGTTTAAATTTTCATAAATTTTGAATCAAAAAAATGATAGTTTCCGAGTTTTTTCTCGTTAAATTTTGAGTAGTTTTTCTCAAAAAAATTTGAGAATTGAGAAATTCAAAAAATAACCCCTTGAAAGTATTAACTAGAGGCAAATTCGATTTCAAAAAGTTGCTGATCGAGTCATTTGAATAAGTATTTCTATGCAAAAAATTGTTTACGAAAAAAAAGTAATAATAATAATAAAATAAATACAAAACATCATATGAAATAAAATTAACATCATTGTAAAAACACTTTACTTCGTTTAGAATCTAGCGATTTTAGTGAAACTAAATTTATTTATTTATTTATTAATATAAACGGACGCGAGTCCTAAAACATAATAATATTACATTGTGAGTTAAAAAAACACATTAATACGTAAAACAATAGTTAATAGTTTCAACTTAAAATTAGAGAAAGAAAATAATAATAATAATAATAATAATAAAGCTAAATTAGAAATAGAATACAAATCAAATTTAGTAAAAAAATGTATCTTTTTTTGTACCTACACAAGATTTTTATGAAATAAAATCAACCTGTTTTGTTATTATAATTCTAATTATAATAATATAATAACCTTGTTATAACGCCTGCAGACACATCAGAATTGAACCAATCGTTGATCGAAATTATTGAACTTATCCTAAATAAAGGACTGTTCTAAGCAATGATAATTATCCGTTTTTATTTTATACCTTTTTGTAGTTCCTAACCAAATGTTTTTTTTTTCTTTTTCAATATAAAACACATGATTTTATTTTTTGTCTTCGAATATTTACAGGAAAAGACTCACACAAGTTCGGAGAGCAAAGACTTTGGGGCACTTTTGGTTGGGGCGTGGCTACCGTGATGTCTGGTTGGTTGATCGATTGGTACAGTACCGGAAAGCCGACCAAAGACTACACGCCTGCGATCATTTTGTGGATATTACTTCTATTGGCCGACTTGCTGGTCTGCACTCTTCAGTTACAAGTAAATATACTTAATATTCTTCTATCTAGTAAGTCAGAGTACTCCTCAAATTTTTTTTTTTAGTAATATGTCTTTTTTAATTTAATGTTTTTATTTTTATGCGCCCTAAGGGCGTAGCCAAGGGGAAGACTAAAAGGTCTATAGCCCTTCCCATCGGCTATGTTTTTAGTTATTTATTATATCATATTGTTTGCGCACCTAGGTGGGGTTAATAAGTGGTAATTTTTTTTTTTAAATCTCAGATAAATTAATATACAGTCCTGTAAAGAATACTTTTAGAAAGTACTTGAGTAAGTACTCAAATACATTTTTTTTTAAAGTATTTAAGATACTACTCAAATACTTTAATTGTATAGTATTTCAAATACTTCTCAAATACTTTGAAAAAGTATTTGGAATACTTTTCAAATACTTTTGGTTTTTAAAGTGAGTTTC
>JAIPRM010012970.1:0-11747 GCA_025469315.1 Stegophylla sp. TES_Ste_2020 | reverse complement strand
ATAATAATAATAATAATAATAATTTATTTTAACGGAAAATAATTCCGAATTTCTTATTTACATAGACAGTAATATATAGTCAAACATATATAGTTAAATTTAATTACAATTTTACAAGATAAGTTATCTAGGAAAAATATTACTCTACAATATAATAAAATAAACATACAAAATTTGATCTTAATAATAATAACAATAATAATTATAATCCGAAGATAAAAAAATTTTGAGCATTTTGTCAGATATAGAAATAAATACAATACGTAATATAGTAAAATAAACATACATAATAATTGATTTTTTTTTAAGAATCCACAATAAATATAAGTAATTATAATTTTTCCGAAATATCGCGGAATGAGTCATAAAAAAAATCAGCTTGTTTGATATTATTACCTAATATCATCAAAACATTACAAGGGGAGTTTAGTTCATAATCAGTTTGTACATTTTTTAAATAGAATGATTGTTTTTCTCTTGTGTTTATGGAGGACATTTTAAAGTTAATTTGTTCTAGTTAATCTGGGCAGTCAATTGTGTTATTTAATAATTAATGTGGAAATTTTAATTTACTATTGTAAGTTTTTGATTTAATGTGAGTATATTAAAGTATCCTTCCACTCCTGTATATTCTGAATGTGGAATTCTTTGAACATAAAATTGATAGGATATTAGTCGCAGAAAATTATTTTGAATTTTAATTAAGCTATTTGAATGAATAATTGAATTTGAATGCAATATATATAATTATATGTATATACATTAAAAATTAATCTTTGCAAAACATTTATTTTTTCCTTTTTTTGATATTTTAAAATATTATTTCGATTTACCTTTTTTTCTATAAACTTACCGTATACTTATTACGTGGAAAAAAAAACGGTTTGGTTTAGATTTCCACATTGAATGTTCATTATTAGACTTGAATTTTACATAGTAAAAAATGACCATCTCCAGCACCAGTTAATGAGTTAAAATCATCAAGAGGTGTTATTTAGTAAGGCAATCCAACTTTTAACACTTAAGTGCAGCAGGTTAAAAAATAAAATATTTAATATAATTTTATTTGGTAAATCAATACTTTGATAATACTGAAATGGGTTAGATTTACTTAGTTCCGGAAAAAAAAAAAAAAAAGTAATCCATATTCTATTGCATCTAAATGAAAATGCATTTATCATAACCAAGATAAATTTTCATTTATCTAGAAAAAATTTTGAAAAGTTGATTAAGACGTAGATTATTTTCATTTTTCACTATCAAAACCATAAGAAGTAACGTAAGTTTGTAAGCGTTTAAACTCGGTTTGAAATCAAACGTTTTATTCATTACCATAATATACGGGTCACACGCAATTAGGAAAACATGATTTTTATAAACTTCAGCTACACACAAAACTGCAGTAGGTTGTTTTGTCGTTAATTTTTTTAATGCCAGTAAATTCATTTTAGTTCGAACAACATTAGACTTTAGTAATTTTTTTTTTTTTACAATTAAGCCAGTTATCATAACCATAAAGGTGATTGATGAAAAATTTTTCAAAAAACTGATTTAAACCTATAACCGAGTACGAATTATTTGAAAACCGGTTTAGTCATCAAAACCGAAAACCCCAAAAAAGTTCTACGATTGAAAAATGTTTAACGATCCAAAATCTTGGCCTTCTGTTTAAAACCGAAAACTTTTAAGTTCCGTTTCCACGATATATCAATTTTCGAATGAAATTTTTCAAATGAAATCCGAAGGCTTCCAAGTATGCGGAAATAAAATGTAATAAATATTTTAAATCGCACGGCGTGACCCCGCGAAAAGTGCCCGTCGATTTGTTTCCGTGGAAAATGACTCTCGATACAATCGAGACCGATTTGCGGAAACAATGACATTCGGCCTTTTGGATGGAACTCATTATCAATCGATAATATTATTATAATTCATTGTAAGCGTATTAAAATTCACCAGATGTGTTTTGAAAATGCAAATAAAATCGTAATGAGAAAACGTATTAACGTATTTCTTCAAACAACGACTTCCGGGGAAAAACAGTTTCACAAAACAAAAAACTAAAATTGACTTTCGAAGAATTCGATTACATTTAGGAATTCTTTGAACACGTCTGTGTAGTTTTATAACTTTTAAGTATATACGTGTATACTTATAATGGATTTGAAATATATTATTATACAATATACATGTCACAGTGAAACACGATAACAAATTAGTATAATATAACGTTATTAACCAAAATGATTAAACCATAA
Source organism: Stegophylla sp. TES_Ste_2020 (assembly GCA_025469315.1). NCBI lineage: Eukaryota > Metazoa > Arthropoda > Insecta > Hemiptera > Aphididae > Stegophylla > Stegophylla sp. TES_Ste_2020. The sequence continues at coordinate 9,489 of JAIPRM010012970.1, read as the reverse complement.
TATATAGGTTGATAAGTGTAAGAAAACGCGTATTAGCCTGAAATCTACGTATTTTCTCGAATAATGATCTTGTCAATGTTACCTATCATAATTATATGATTAATGTTATATAAATTTGCAAAAAATGTATCTAAAATAAGATAAAAGATAATTAAAATGGACATTATCTACATCAAAAAAATGAAAAAACCATTTTAATTTATTTTTATGAACTATTAAATGTATACTACAATAAAACCATTACCTATATTATTGTGTTTTAAGTTCATTAAAAAATAATAACTAAGTTTTAGTTTAAATAATTTAAAAATACCAAACTGAAAATCATAGGCACAATTAGGACCTCAAAGCCCCCTCTCTAAAAAAAAAAAAAAAAACACTTAAAGTCATCAATAGTTTTTAGAAAATTGCTCAGACGTGATAACCTCGAAATTATATTAACTGTATTCCAAAGTGTTGTTATCATCAAAGTTACACAGTTATTGTCTTTTATTCTTCAAATACACAACACTTTAGAATTAAACTGAAGAGTCTGCGAAAAGAATGTTTATATATGACTTGTGAATATTATACAGAAATAGATGTAGGAGTCAAGTTAAGTATGGTGTGTCTGATTCACTAGAGCTTGAAAATAACAACTGGTTTAAGAATCAAAATGACTTTGAAAGCTTCACTAAGAATTGGGTATTATTAAATGTTCAATTATTAATTTTCATTGCATTTCAAATAACCATAATATGTTCTTTAAAATTGATTTAGCTAGATAAAGAAAATTAGTTGAAATAAATCTTTTACTCGTCGAAGATAAAACGAAAGATAATTATCTGTTTAATTATCTAAATAAGATAAATGATAAAATAAAGTAATTATCTAGATAGTGCTGAACACTGTTCTTTCCAAGAGCGAGCGAAACCTGTCGAAAAATTTAGCAAAAAAAGGCAAAATATCACCGTGATCTCTATAGAATTGAGTTTTGTTTTTTAGCAAACTCCAAGAGTGCTGATACTTATAGAAACTCGGATTTCACACTAACTACGTGAAAAAAAAAGGTCACGCGGGTACTCCATAAAATTTCAAAAAAACGCGTTTTGATCTGAGCATAGAATTTTGGAAATTTCTCGTTTTCTCGTTTTTTGTGAGTTTTCATTTCATAAAATTTTCAATTCCAAATTTGAAGGACGTGAAAAGTATGGGGCCAAAGGGACATGTGTGGGGAGGGGGGTGCTCATGGTCCGTCTCGCGCTAAAACAATAACAATCGTCGTCCGCGCGAATGACACCAAGACGTACTCTCGTCGAACGGCGGACGGACTGACGGACGGACCGAGTGCGTGCGTCGAGTGCCGGGGGGGGGGGTGCGTCAGGCCACTGCCGCTGCCGGGGGAACGCGTTTCATTATTTTTCTTCCCCATCCCCCCCCACCGGACATTCGCAACACCTCCCTCCCCTCGAGCACCGTAGCCGTCGCGGCGACCCGAGCGCGCGTGACGGCGGCAAAACGACGCACGCCGCCGAGAAACCGCGTCTACCGCGGGCGGCAGTGCGCCGTGTCTATCGCCGCCGTCGCCGTGGTCGTTGATCGTCGCGCGTCCGCGAGTGTTGTCGTCTGTCGCGTCCGTTTTGCCGCCGGTGTGCGAATCGAAAATTTTTTTCGGTTTATTTATTTTTTTTTTTTCTCTTACCCGGGTAATTCCCGTCGATAAGTGCGCCGCCGTGCCCGCTCCGTCACCGGACTCGCGCACGTCCCTGCCCCGGGGGCCCTGATCGGACCCGTACCCCATACCCTGGGGCGCAGAAGTCCTGCGGGACGATACGGGATAACGTCAGCAGACACGAGCGCCGCCGGAGAGATCGCCGTATCACGCGGCCCAGCCGAAAGGTATTACAATAATAATAATATGATGATGATGATGATGATGATGTTCAGTGGCGGATCTTGAAATTATTTGGAGGAGTTGATTAGACAAAAATAGATCAAATTTACACAAAATCAAAATGGATTTTTTACTCGCATTTTTTTAATATGCATTTTAAAATTTCTGAGAAGGATCGCCCCCGGATGTGGTGCAGTAGGGTGACTCGAATCGACGGTCAAAAAATATATTTATTAATTTTGTGTTTTTTTTTTTTCAAATTCTAATATTGCACTTAAATCGCACGGCGAATAAAATATGTGTTTTAAACACGGATATGATCCGACGAATTTCAGTGGTTTCTCTCAACTCACCACTTTTTTTTTACGACCGTTCGTTGTTATCGTCGCGATTATTATTTTATACATTATGACGTCTGTTTTGAAAACTACTTGACGTCTAACTCGTCCGAGTCTAAACCCGGCCAAAACGGATACACGACCTCGAAACAGGTTGCGCCTGAGAGGGTTTACCAGAATTAATCATCAAAACTGTACTTAAAATAAAACACTATTATTTTAAAAATGATGTTGGGAGTAAAAATATAGTAAAATTTTAATTTAAAAACAATATCAAACCGATTGGCCGACAATTTATGGGATAAATTTTGAAAATTTTAGCAATTACATCGCGTAATTAAATAAATAAATATATTTGTGTACGAATTCAGATTTTTAAATAACTATCAATATAATTTTAAACTTAAAATACGAGTATTTCGTCCTATGTGTTACGGCTCGCGAGATTTTTACAAAATGGGTTTAACAAATTTTAATACAAATTATATACAACATAACACAAATTTTTGTATTGCGTCAAAATCTAATATCTCATTTTGAATGCGGCTCACAGGACTACATATATGTAACACTTTTAAAGTGACCCACAAAATCATTAGGGTTGGACACCCATGTGTATACTCTAGACCCAGGAGGTTCCTCCCCTTTAATTTAAGTTTTTCTAAATTATTTTATCTAAATAATTAGAAACTATTATTTTTCAATTACCCGAAAGTAAAGTCACAAAGATTTTGAAATATACGGCGAATATTAATGTGTCTGTGAGTCTGTGTAAATAATTGAAGATTGATTACTCTGTACAGCGTCTTATCATATTGTTTTATGATAATATATTTAGAAATTAAGAACAGTTTTGGGCAGATTAAACAATACATTTTGACAAATGGCCATCGTAAAATGTCTACACAAATGACAATAGTTTCGGTGCAGGTTGTTTTCTGTTTGTAAGATAAGATAAGAGTTGAAGTGATAGCAATAAAATCACATTAAACTTTCCGATTTTCTCCGCGTCTACTTTTGCTTTTATTTCAAATTTATTGTATTATTTTAAAACATTTGGCGTTGGTTTTGTATATTAATAATAATAATATCCAACAATAATAAAAATATATAATTATGTGCTAGGGTTTTGTATGTTGTTGTAAAAAGAGGGGTGAGTGGATTGTGGGCCGATTAGGATTCTGCACTCACCGATTAAAACTTTTGACTTCACCGTTTTTGAATGAGCCACCTTACAAAGGAAAAAAGAGAGGAGGTGATTAAAGATTGAAAACCACTGCATTAGGCCACACACGTCCGTGGGTCGACACATTTCTCGCGCTCGCCCGTCTGCTTGGTTGCACTCGAAATATATGAAAGTGTATTTCTCACGTGAACGCAGCTAAACTAATTTTGTCAAAAGGGTGAAAATTGAGGATAAATCACAGACTGTACCACCTCTCTTTAACAATATTTTAACACGTTACAACGTTTGTTACATCAAATCCATAATAAAATAATAAACTATACACAAATAGACACAATAGGTGTATGCGAGCGAAACAAATAAAATTCAACTGGATAAAACTGTTACAAATTATTTTCAGGAAATTAAAAAAAAAAGGATTCTTTTGATACGTTTATTATGTTATGCACAAATTGTAATATAAACATTCAAATTCTCAGTATCAAATTTTAGACGCGACAATAGTATAATTTTGAATTCATTTTATTGTTAATATTATTATTATAATAATTTATTTGTATGATACGTAAAACGCGGTATTTTTGCTCTCGTCAAAATAATAGTTATAAAAAAAATTCCCTTAACGAACGAGAGATGTATAAAAAAGCATGCACGCACAAAACCGACATTTTATTTCAATAATTCTCTTATATGGTTATGTGCGAACGGTAAAAGTCACTTAATGTGATACCTCTCCAGCCCTCCCCGCCGTACCGAACCAAAGTGAAAACAATAATTACGTATTAACAATAACAATAATTATTAACAATAATTAACAACAAATAATTTTAATTAACGTGTTGTCCACGACAATCGGTCGAAAATTTAAAAACACATAATCGTTTTATTACAATATTTAATGTATACTAATGATTTTAATTTAATTCGTTATATTATTATTAGGGTTTGGAAGTAATTGGAGGTAAAAAAAAGGCAATATATGCATGTACATAAAAATATATATATATAAAATATGCATTAAAAAATGTTAAATATTCAACACAATTTAATTAGTACGTAAAAAAAAATATTCAAAATTGCAATGAAAAGAAAAGAAAAAATTTTTTTGTTAATTGAATATACGCATAAACAAAAATGTAATATATACAAAAATAAATTTATTAGGTAACTATAAATTTCGTCAGAAAACTTGTTGGTGCTTTTACGTCTTATTGAACTGAAAATATAATTAAAAAAAAATATTTTTTCATTTTTTATGAGATATATATATATATATATATATATATATATATGCTAAGAGTGAGAGAGAGAGAGAGAGAGAAATCAAATGTTTTTAGAAATTATTAAATACACGTAACATGCATATTATGAAAATCAATGAAAAATGCACTATTCCTTACAATTGACATAATATACAAATTATTATCCATTTTAGGTTTTCGTTTTTAAACTCACCCTTGTACAATTCGAATTTGTAACCCGGTTCACTACAAGTAGAGATCATATAGAACAATAACAAAAATATGCAACCCCTACAACTTCCGGGTGCTAATTATTATCATTAATAATATCAGTATATATCCATTACCTGAGTATTTCTCTCCAAAACCTTTTATAATATTATGTTTCTCATAACCATTGATGAGTCCAGATAAGTACTTTTTTATCTAGATAAAGATAATAGATAACTTATCTCAAATTTATCTAGATAAAAGATAAATGATAAACATTTGTTATCTAGATAAAAAAAAAACAGATAATTTTTTTTAAAATCCTTTTTTATTTAGTATAAATTTGTATTACTTTGGTATCATTACTCAAGTTTGTTTATTATACAAAGGTTCCAATAAAATATAATATAACAATATTTAGTATTATTCTAAATTCAATTTATTGTATAAAACACCTATTTATAAACACATAATAATAAAAATAAAATTTATTTGATCTATTTTATAATCTATTTTTTCTCTTTTTCAGACATATATAATAATTTATTTATATAATATATGAACATAGGTAGTTTTCTTTTAATATAATAATAATAATAATTATAATTATTATAATTTTTAGTCTCTGCATTAAATCATTTTCGAGTTAATATTTACGTACACAAATAATTGTTACTGTTTAACAATAATTAAATGTTTATCATTATTAACACAGGAATTATTGTCAAATAAGTAGAGAACATAAGTCACTGAGAGGGATCATATTCTTTAAAATGAATTTGATACAACTACGTGGTAAAATAAAAAATATAACAAAAAAAAAAAAAAAGAAAAAAACATATTCCTGTAGCATTTTTTCACATTTACAATAAAAGATTCAATCAAAATTGAAAAAAATTGAATTCCTCAATTACAAAAAAAAAAAAAAAAAAAAAATCAGATAAATCAATTATTATTTATCTTAGATAATTTTACAGATAATTCGTAATATTATTTATCCAGATAAAATAAAAGATAAATACATTTTCATCTAGATAAATCCCAACACTGCGAGTCATAACGAATGAGCGCGGGTGACAATAATAGACCCGTACCGCGAATTTCCTCATCCGTTTTCCGAAGTGTGTCTCCCCGTTCCTACGGGCAGATAAAAATATTATCGACACAATAATTCGAGACGTGTATTATGTCCTTTTTATCATAATAATATTATTAAATTGCCGCGCGAAATTGACGCACGAGTGTGTGCAAATAATATTATCAATCCATAAGTAGAGTGCATAGGATCTCACGAGACTTTCGATATCGTCGAAAACTACCCCCCCCCCCCAAAAAAAAAAATAAATAAATAAATAATAATAATAATAAATATTGTATGTGTGTGTGTCTGCGCGTACGGTGTAAATCATTAGGTGCCGCCGTGCGGTGACGTTGATCGATTTCCAATTTATCATTATTATAACAAATATTGTCACGTGTTGCGTTATTTTGCATAAATATCGTCGTAGAAAAAGTGACTCGTTTCTCGGGTTTTTTTTTTTTGTCGTCCGAATGTGTTTGTTTTATTTTACCGCGATACGATATTAATAAACGATTGTACCTATATATTGTGCTAATATTTTTATTACATTGTTATTATTATTATGATACGACGCAGGAGCGCGTGGAAAATCGCGATACGTTTTCATCCCCCCACCCTCGACCATCGAAATAATGGATTTTAACGACACTCTTACTCTTTTCTAATTTATACGTTCTTTGTTCTAACCTAGAAAACTTTTTTTTTGCCGAATTTAACGTCTAAACCAGTGGTTCTCAGTCTTTTTAGGACCACGACCCAAATTTTTCTTCAAAAACCCTCATTTTTAGAATAAAAAGGTATTTCTTAAAAATCCAAATTATATTAATACTTTATTCATTTATTAATTAATTGGTTTATAATGAATACAATTTTACAATTATATGCAAATGTGCCACTCCATCATTTTTACGGTGGAGTTTGGTTTAAAACGTAATTTTTTGAGAATTTATATAATTAAACAAATTTCTCGCGACCCCCTAAAAGTTGACTCGAGACCCGCCAGTAGGTCGCGTGACCCACACTTTGAGAAACGCTGGTCTAAACGCTTTCCGTTTTGAATGTATTATTTCACTGACGATAATATCGACGCGCGTGCTCACACACACACACACACACACACACACAAAACAATGCAATATTACAATATGTTTCGATAATCAACGAGATATTATTAAATTATAACTAGGGTTCTGAGTATGAAATATTTCACATGAAATTTTCACTTTGAAGTATTTCAAACACGAAACTTTCACCTTTCTTAAAATATTTAGATAAAATATTAAACAATATTTATTATTATTTTTTTTTTTAATTTTTATATTTTGATATTATACAGAAAGGCACATCACTTTTTACACATTTTGTTATCAATATTCAACTACGATGAAACCATTATGATGGTATTTACAATAATTAATCAACTATTATGTTTAGTTTTATACACTAGAACTTAGAAGTTTATGTAAACTGTTATCTACTTAAATATAACATACTTATTCATACATTATTTTGTGTTAAATTATGATTTAGTTTGCTTTTGATAATTATAATGATATAATAAAATATAGATTATAGGCCATAATTTAAAATTTATAAATTTCAATTCAAATAGATTTACTATAAATTATTCATAATAGTGCATCCAATTAAAACTTGTAAATACACCTAATTAATAATTAATAAAATAAAATAATTAATATAAAAAATAATTAACCTAACCATAAAAATATATACATGAATAAAGAAATTAATAAGTATCTGAAAATGTTTTTCAATTACGTATTAACGAATTCTTATGTAATTTTTAGATATAAGATACTATGTAAGAAACATTCATGCAACATTTTTCACTTATTTAAGTAACGATATTTACTGATATTAATCCCTACTACATTATGTAGTCTACATATAGTCGTAAATCAAATTTTCATTTTTATTTTTCATCAAAATGAAATATTTCATGAAACTTTCATGAAAAATTCCACAAAATAATTAAAAAAAAAAAAAATAATTTTATTAAATTTTACAACCTCAAGCATAACGAAAAATGTTTTCACATACCTATTAGAGGTGTACGTTACAAATCGCGTGACTAATCTAAAACTCACAATGACAATGACAATGTATTGATAATAAATTCGAAATATCGTTCGCGAATATATTATATTATTATTATTATTATTATTATATACAGAGTATCGAAATAGAAACCGAATGCAAATTATTATTCAAATTAGATTCAGAATATTTTATTAATATATTATTATTATTGTAATATTATATTCCGAAGGATCGACATAATAATAATATTATTTGCGAACCGAATGCGTTTAGTTGATAAAATATAATATTGTGAATACCTCGTGACTGTATTTATACCGCGTTAAATAGAGGATTAAAAAATAATATATTGTTATAAACGCAGTTTGAACCGTCGCGACGCGTACAATATTGCGGAATAACGGCACGGTTATTATCCGTGCGCGTGAGTAGAGTACCCGGTCGATCCGTTTGCGCGTTTAAAAATCTATAGAAAGAAAAAAAAAAAACACATGGTATTAATTCTAACGATTTCGCCGGGGAAATCGGTGGTGAAAAAAAAAAAAACTACCCTAAAACACTCATCGTTCGGTCGACCGTGTTCTTTCGGGTCTGGTGAATATTTGCAGCTGAAAAATTAACTTGTTTATTGCTCGGGCCACGCGAGTTAATCGCGTCGTTGTATATTTATACCTACCAGTATGCCGCGTTTAACAAGACGCTTTGAATAAAATTATTATCGTAATAATATTATTATCGGCGTATTGGGTTTCAACCCCGCCCCCCTCCCACTCCCCCATCAATAGTTTTCAACGGAGCAAAAAAAAAAAAAAATGATAATATTTACAGATGGGAATTTGATGAACAAATATGCATTTTTGTTTTTCCTTTAATCCTGCGCAATGCTCTCCAAGCTAAAAATATAATGTTTCATGCCTCCCAGACTCAGAATGTGAAAATGTAATTTTGCATTTTTAAACGTTTTGATTATAAATGCATTGTTTTTGCTTTTTACAAGTCATCTTTTGTAGTTTTAGTAAATTATCGTCCATTTTTCCAATTTAAAATTAAGACTTTCAGGAACATTTTGAAAAATATTTTTATCAAAATCAAATGAAGAATTGTTCATTACAATTGCATAATATACTTCGTTGGTAGATACTAGGTGCTCACACTTTATCATACAACTTAATATACAAATTTGCTTTTACAGAATATACCTGGTATACTTATTGAATATTATATTTATAAATTGTATTCAATCAACCCGATAATCTCTTTGTCAATATAACATTCGATGTTCACGTCGATTTTTTCATTTTCTCACTCGATTTAAATAATATGTTTGAACGCTTATAATTACGTATTTTTCAACTTGTGTTTAAGCAAATTTTTTTTGGGTAATTTTAGATTCTGAACAAAGTGAAGAAGCTAGTGTTTTTACAATGATGTTTATTTTTTTTTTTTTTATTTTTTTTTTTTCTGTTAACGCTTTTTCGTATAGAAATACTTGTACAAAA
>JAIPRM010012969.1:0-11747 GCA_025469315.1 Stegophylla sp. TES_Ste_2020 | reverse complement strand
ATATATATATATATAACATTATATATATACCTAAACTTTTATATTTTTAGATACTGAAAATCCAATGAAAAACAAAAAAAAAAAACATAATGTAATTGAACAATGTTTATAAAAGAAATTTTTCATAATACCATTTGTACTCTTTTTATGAAAAACAAAAAATTAAATGTATTTTTATCAAATATTAACCAAATCAAAATTTTGATTTTCAATTATTGCTTTGTCCACTAGATATTTTGCTCGAGAACTCATAATGTATAGAGTAAAATATATAACACAAAAAAGTAACTATTAAATGGATATTAATTGAATCAATTAATCCAAACAAAATTAAATGCAAGTTTTAATGCGACAACATAAAAATAACAAATGATAACGATGCATGAACACTGTCGATATTAAAAAAACGAAAACGAATAATTATAATGAAATAAACAGACGACAAATTAAAGTAAAAACAATCCACTATTGTCTCGCGTGGAAAAGTTGGTAATATTCGCACATAACATCAAAACGTTTTTACAATTATAGCATGGATAAAGGTGATAATATCCAATAAAACTTTGTTCTAAGGAGTTAACATACACTACCACCTTTATCCACTACAACTAATGATCAATTTTTCTAAATAACACCTTTATCAATTTATTATTTTGGTTTATTACTCTATAACATATCCTCTATACATGCAATAAAATGCATTTTTGAAAAAATGTCAGTTAACACCTTTATCCACTGACCCCTTCAATTATAATATCTATTAATTCAGAAATATATCACGGTAAATAAACATAATATTTCAACATTGCTCACAATTTTATGAAATATTTAACATTAGGTTATCAACAGGAGTTAGAACATCCATTACAAATTAAAATTATTGGCAGTAATTTATTATGATATAGTAGAAATCAAGAAATAAGATATCAATTGAAAAAATAAGTATTGTTGTTTAAAGTCGAATTAAATTATCGTTATCAATCTACCAACTATCTACAATTTAGATAGGTGAACATTTATTTTAAAGTTACCTGTAACATATTTATGCTTTAAAATATAGTCGAATATACGACGTAAAATTTTATTTATGTACTACGAATAACGTTATAAAAATGTTAACTCAGAGAAGTGGCAGTTAGATTTTGCTATGGAATTTTTATTCAATGAATTCTTATATATATCCATTAGAAATTGATTATAATTTTATATTTAAAGAATTTCAGTAGAAATTTACAGGTGAACACCCCTCCCCCTTGAAAAAAATCCTTTTGCTGACGCCGCGCAGAAAGCCAGATCACAAATTTGGGTATAAAATAATTTTTTCTATCTTACTTTAATAACTATTCTTACCAATGAGAATCAAATAAATTAAAAAAAAATAATATACATTCGTATAGTTCTAATTGAACAGATCGCGCTTTCAATACTTTTTAAAATTATTTTTATGTTGATGGTTACAATAGAGACATATTATGGAAAACAAAATATTTACGTTTTCGTAATAAATTTTAAATAACAAATATTTATTTATAATATGTAATAATATAAACTTATAACTAAGATTCGGGAATTATTACACACAAATGACTGGAAATATGCACCTAAAATAACTAAAATATGCAACTGATTTTTTTTTTTTTTAATTTGATATATTACATTTTAAATTCAGACAATGATTATGTATATTTATCAGTATAACAGTTAAAGGAAATGAAAAAAGCTGGACATATATCGTACCTTAGTGTTCTTCGCTCATTGAGTTGGATACTCTTGGTGGGTGTATTACATTTTAAAGAAATGATAAATCTTTTCTTAATAAAACGAAAATAATAACCCTCGGATTTGTAAAACCAATACATTCTTTGCTTTGCTCTCAGCTTAAAGTAATGTTGACCTTTAAAATAAATGTATTAAGGAAAAAACGTAAATATGCATAAGTGTGCAGTAAATTTGTTATATTATATTCGTAAATATGATAAAAATTTTTCTGTGAACACGTTTTTGTATAGGAATACTTGTCAAAAGTTTTGAACAGCATTTTTTTAAAATCAGATTTGCTTCTAAATGGTACTTTATGTTGGCCAGTTTTCGAAATTCTCAATTGTTTTCTTCAAATTTTGAGAAAACTACCCAAAATTTGACAAAAAAACACGGAAACTATTTTTTTTTTTTTTTTATCCAAACTTTATGAAAATTTAAACATAGATAGACTATAATAATGGAAATAGTAATACAAGAAAATTATGAAAATATGAAAAGAATTTTGGAAATTTTTTTTACATCAAAATTTTGTTTCTCATTATTTATTCGGTGAAAAAAGTAATGTAAAGTCATAAAATTTCTGGAAATTTTTTTCTAACATATTTTTTGTTCTCACCAGAATATTGTTATTTTTAGTAAAATTGTCTTTTCCCCCTTTTATTTATGTATAGGATAAAAAAAATTAAAGCAAAGTAAAGTAAACTATATATAAGATAAATAAAGTAAAGTAATTAAGTATAGACAAGTAAACTGGATATATTTCACAGTATGGATATTCTTCACTCCTCGAGTCAGATATTCTTGGTTGGTGTATTAAAAATTACACTATTCTTTATATTATTAGCATATTTCGTTTAGAATCATATTATTGAAGAAATAATTTGTCGTTTCTTTAAAATTCAACACATCCGCCAAGAATTTCTGACCAGAGGAGTGAAGAATACCCATGGTGCGAAGTATGTCCGACTTTCTCATTTTAACATCATTATCATTTATCATCAGGGAACAGATTTAAATGGAAATTGCATTTTTTTTCTGAATGTCCGAAAACATTGCTTTTCAGGCACTAAGTTCATTCCATACATCAAGGAATTAAAAAATGTAATTTTTATTTTGCATTTTTTTGGATTTTAAAGACTTTATTGATTTTTCGAGCATATTTTGACATTTTTAGTGCATTTTTATGTTAGGAATGGATAAAATTCTATAAAAAATTGGTTAAAATTCATTCTAAAAGAATAAAATAAAATATTATTTATTGCTTAATAATATTATGTCGTATTGCTATTTTTATTATTTATTAAGAATTTACCGATCAGATGAACGTAACACCAAAAGAAATAATTATTGACAAATTTAGACACTAGACACTTAGGTACATACAATATACATACATACATCACATACATGCAATTAGATGAAGATAAGCTATTTATATAAATCCTAATTCTTAGGGAAATATTGAGTTTAGTCATTATTTAATGACTTCATGAATTTAATATCTCGTGTAAGTGTCGTCGTTAACGTTTTCGAATGATTTTTCGAAATGAGCATTTCTTAAGAAAAAAATGTTGTCATGATTGGGTTAAATCGTATTTTTTAAGAAATTTTTGGGTATTTAAAAGTATTATACCATCCTTAGATACCATATGTCCTAATAATTCTCTTTTCTTACTAAAGAAACAGCATTTGTTAGTTTTTAACTTTAATCCTGTCTCTTCTAGTTTGATAAATATTTCTTTTCATCTTTCTAATGCTATATCAAAATTTTTTCTAAAACAATATATATCATCTAAATATGCGACCATTTGTTCACATATTGTCAAAAGTATTGTAATTCAGACTGAAAAAATTTTCAAATGTATGAAAACTTTTTTTTGGATTAATATTGTATTTTGGAATTATTTTGTGTTGTGTTAGGATTTATCTAATTAATTTTTAATATTGTTAGCTGAAAATTTAACACAACCTTACTCACATAGGTATATACCTAAATAACCTGAAAAATGCTCAGAAAATCGTTATAAAATTTTTGATTTTATAACAGTTTAAAAATAGAATTCGTATAAAACTTGTCATTTTTACTTAAAATAATCTTTTTTTTTTCAGTCAAAACTTTTGAAATTTAAAATACGCTCAATATTTTCTTTTACCAAAAAATGTGTTATGAAGTTTTTCTACACGTGACATAATTTTCATTAAAAGTGGAACTGAATAATTTTTCACGACTTTTTATTGGCTCAATTAGAAATATATGTAAGTAATATTATATTCAAATTTCGAATTGTAATATAAAGAATGAAAAATTGTATTACATAAAAACTAACAAAAAGCGAGTAACTGCCAATATTTTCAAAATGCTTAACTTAATTTAAAATTTATCGAATGATTTTGACATTTTTATAAATTATTCTCGTGATTTTTTTTAGTAGTTGGAGAAAGTTTCGTATATTTTGGTGTTTCCAGAATATTAGTAAGTACTATTTCCGATTTTTCTTCAATCAAAACCTTATAAAACTTTTAGTTATTTGTCTGTAAAAAATTTATTGCACCAAAATATTCATCTTATAATTATCTGTCTATCTATACACTAAGTTTTGTAAAGATCGGTGGTACCAAATATTTTTTATATTCAAAGAAGTGTGTAATTTTAAGTAATATTAATAATTTCTATCAAAATATCAACTTTAAACAGTTATTATAAAAGAAAAACATGACTGACGATTTTCGAGATTTTTTCAGTACCGTTAGAAATATATATGAGTATGTTTGTAATAAATTTTCAGCTCTTAATATTCGTACATCAAAATTTTATGAATTAAAATCTAACAAAAAATGAGATTATTTCCGAAATTTTCAAAATGCTTTATTTACCTTAAAATTGGTCATGTGTTTTTGAAAACTTTATGAGATATGCGCGTAATTAATTTTAGTATTTTGTGAAAGTGTCAATTTTCTATCTTCATTATTTTGGAAGTTATGTTGAAAAAATAAAAAAAAAATTGAATTTATAAAAATTCGGGTTATGCCTTTTTTTGTCATTCTTTAGGTAGTCTAGTCTTGCGCTTAGAAAAGATATTGAGAATTTTGAAAAATGGCCTTCGAAAACTATCATCAAGACAAAATTTTCGATCTAAATAGTTACTGATCAAAACTTTTGGATCAATATCTCTTATAGAAAAAGTGTCTCCATACATGCGAAAAAAAACACACATTTTTAAAACCAATACATTCCTCGCTATCGCTCAGAATCTAAAATGTATTAAAGTTAGTAAAGTAAAGTTTAGACAAGAAAGCCGGAAATACTTGACCTTTGAAGTCCAGAACTCCGAAAGTTTAATCCAGTAACTGTTTTAGCACGGAAATCGCACATAATTGGTCCTCTTGGGAAGTAATTTCTCAAAATTCTCAATGGTTTTTGAATAGAAAAAAGCTGAACATACCTCGCACCATGGGTATTCTTCGCACTTTGGGTGAGGAGATACTCTTGGCGGGTGTGTTGAATTTTAAAGCAACTATATATCATTTCTTCAATAAAACGATTCTGAGCGGAACATCGAATACTATATAATAATAATAATAATAATAATAATAATAATTGTCGTTTAAGATACATGTAAGAAAATATTATTTAATAATGTTGGCTACTAAATAATTGTGAGCGTGCGTGCGTGTGTGTTTGTTTGCTTATCGTGATTATCTTACCAGCGTCACCAAGGACGAGACACAGGACAAAGTCGCATCGTGTGGAAGTTGCATTAAGTGATGCCGCGGCTTGAGGACAACAAAGCTTGAGTAGAAACGTAGCTAGGATTTTATTCTGGAGGAGATGTAGTTAAAAAAAATAATCGGGACATTCTTCGCACCATGGGTATGCGTATGCTTCGCTCCTCTAGGGATATACTCTTGATGGATATATTGAGTTTAACAGAAACGATAAATCATTTCTTCAGTAAAACGATTATGAGCGACGCTTTAATTGATTATTAGCAACAATAGTTGTCAGTTTTATACTAAGCTATTCTATATTGAATGTGCTTAACAATTATTTTATTATATCTTTACATTCTACCCGAAATTTATGCAAGACAAAGTACTGTTGATATTTTCATGATTTAAGCAATACACCTATTGGAATAAGTTATAACAGAATATTCTAAAACCATTTCATTAATTGTGAACACGATTAATTTTTTTGTGTATTAAAATTTAAAGCTTTTTGATGACAAATTGTCATAATTTATTTTATCAAAAACGTAAACACAAGTTGGCTTGAATATCAGTAAACTAGTATACAATTTTCCACTGTAAAAACAACAAATTTAATATGTTACGTAATATTTAGGAGAAAAATCTACCGTTATTTGGATAAATCGTCATTTGAGCCGTAATTCCAAAATTTAAATGCTCAAGAAAAATTATTCAATTGATCGACATTAATGAAAATTATGCCACATATAGAAAAATACGTGAGAAATCTTTTGGTTAAAGAAAATATTGAGCTTATTTTAAATTTTAAAAACTAAAACTATGTGATTAAAGAAAAAATATTACGTAAAAATGACCAGTTTTGTACAAATTTTTACTTTAAACCAGGGATGAAAAATGTTTTTGAATAACGTTATAAAACGAAAAAAAATTAAAAACGAAAATAAAATAAAACGAAATAAAAAAGAGAACTATAACAAAAATCAAAATGAAACGAAATCGAAATTTAATTTATTATTTTAATTATGATATATAATTTATAATAGGGGGGATAATCATAACATATTTTATACAAATTGTTACGGTTTTATGTTTCAGTTTATACACAATAATAATTGTCAGTTTTATAAAAATAGAGAACAGAAGAATCATTTTTTGATAAGAAAAAAAAAAATGTGTTGAACAAAAACTGTGATCAGTCAAACATCTGAGAACAGGCAAAAAACAATTTTAATAAGAAAAAATGTGTAAGAAAAAAAAATATACAAATTAAAAATTGTCTTTCTTAAATTTTGGAAAAACTATTGAGAATTTCAAAAAATATCCTTTTTAAAGTAGTATCAGAACTGAATTCAAAAAATAGCTGATCGAAACCGTTGGACAGCTATTTCAATGAAAATATCGTTCACAGAAAAAATAAATAAACTTCATTGCGAAAAGACTAGCTTCTTCGCTCCATTCAGAATCTAAAAAGTATTTGCTTAGTAACCATAGCTTTCTAATAAATGTATGCATTATATTCTATTATGATTTTTGTATTCTAATTACTGATTTATTTATTAATGTTATGAATTATGATAAAGAAATGCTATCAAATATTAATCTCAGTATTTACTTGGCTGCATTTGAACTCCCAATTATAAAAAGCCGAACATACTTTGCACCACGAATATTCATCGCTTTTCGGGTCAGATACTCTTTGAAGGTTGATAGAATTTTAAAGAAACGATAAATCATTTTTTCAATAAGACGATTCTGAACGAAAGAAGTTAATAATATAAAGAACAATAATAGTCGTTATTTTCAACACACTCAGCAAGAGTATCTAACCCGAAGACCGAAGAATATCCGTGGTGCGAAGTAGGGCTTTCTTGCCTATACTTTACTTTGGCTTTTTTTTCATCTAATTATAAAGAATAGGAAAATAATTAATAAGAAAAAAATGTGTTAAAAAATGCCCAAAATTATTCTCATATTATTGTTTATCTATGTTTAAATTTTGATAAAGTTTGGATCAAAAAGTGATTTCTGGTTTCCGAGTCTTTTTTGTTAAATTTTGGGTAGTTAAAAAAAAAAAAAATGAAGAATTGATAACCTTACTAAAGTAAAAACTAGAGGCAAATCCGGTTTCTAAAAATTACTGATCAAGACTTTTGGACTAGTAGATCCATATGAAAAAGTGTATACAGAAAAAATAAATAATCGTCATTGTAAAAACACTAGTTTTTTCACTTCGTTCAAAATCCAAAACGAATATAATAATATGCCTTTAGTTTTTCATATTTTGTGAACATATTTTACATTTCATATGTCAACTACTTCATTACTAAGTTATATGTAGTCAAAAAAAATTATGCGTATTTACATTGTTATTTAATATTATTTACAATGAAAAAATAATAATAATGAATAGAATTCTTATAATTTAGACATTTACACGAATGAATTGATTTAACACATTTCTTCGAAATTAATAATTTATGCATTTATTTATCCATTTATATTGTTATACGGCTTGATTATTATTTACCTTAGACGAGAATACAGGTATAAGCAATTTTCATCGACTAAAAATTGCAAAAATTATTTTTAATTCTTAATATAACTCTAGACATAAATTATGTGTGTAATAAGTAGGCTTAGGGACTTCTAGTTCTAAAAAACAGTAAAATATGAATGCAAATATGCTTAAAAAAACAGTAAAATATGCACTAAAATATGATCTAAACAAATGACCTGATATATAAGTATATACATAACAATTGTTCTTAATTTTTTTATTAATTGTCAATTAAATAAAATAATTAATAATGGTATTTAAGTAAATATTTCTTAAAAATTATTGATCAAACTCAATGCTTTTTTGTGGAACTCATTAATTTATGATATTTTCCGCGATAAGGCTGTCATTTTTTGATAATTAAAATAAATTGTATACCTAAATCATTTTTCATAATAAAATATAATTTTAAAACTATTTTATGACAATCTATTCGACTATGCTGTTGTACATCAGTGTCAATTAATTTGATCAATATAAATCAAAAGACGCAGGACAAGATTAAATAATACAAATATATGACATTTTAAAGCACATAAAAGTAAAATATACTTTAATAAGTAAAAACTGAAAAATATGCATAAATATGCAAAATTAAATATAAGATTTAGATTCTTTGCATTATGAACAATATTTATATTTTACTCTGCTATTTTAATGATCTTTCAAAAAATATATGCAAATGCTACACAAGTCCCTGCCTGGTAATAAGTATTCACTCATTGTATCTGAAATGGAAAAAAAAAATTAAATTACTGAGCAAGTAAACAACATTTTACTAATATAGGATAACTTCGGAATGCGTGAATTTGAATAGCATACTTTTAAATTTCGTGCTACACACTTCACTTTTCGAATCAAACAAAGTGTGTCGTACAACACAAAATTTCAGGGACTGGTATGCCTTATACATATATAATTTAAAATTTAATATGAACGTAATAATTCCAGGAGGAGGATGTTTTTTTTTTTTTCATAGAGTGTAATTAACTGAATTTTCGACGTTTTCGGCTTATAAAATATATGCTTTGAACCCTACACTCGTGAAAAAAAAAAATCGTTGTATATAAAAACTGACTTAGCCGACACAGAAGAGTCTTATTTAAATATATTAGACATCAAAACGCTGAACCGAAGACGTCTTCAATATTATTATGCATTTAAACTGATCGTACACCTATTATTATTATTTTATTCGTATTGTAAAGTGGGTATGGAATGAATGTTGATAATAGTCTTGAAATCCGTCGAGTTAACCTTCGGTTAAAAAGAAAAAAAAAACAAATACCGTCGCGCCGCCGTCGAGACACAAACGCGTCTAAAATAATGATGTCGCGTCGTCCGTCCGATGATTCGAAGTGATAATAATGTCGTAAAACGTTTACGTACACTAAAAATGCATTAGGCCATACGTTGGACAGAATAAGTACACCCTCCCCCCACCAAAAAAAAAAAAAAACAGTGAAATCGGACAAAAATACGAGGGAAACATAAAATAGGGTTTAGACAGTTTCGACGACAATAATATCATTAATATAGCAGACGTATTCTTCACCGTCACACACGCTTAAAGTAATTTATATTATAATAAGCCGCCGCGCTGCCGTAAAATACGACATTTTTCCGAACGGTCGACGTTTAAACCATGAGAACGTCAAGGAAAATGTATTAAGCCGCGATAAAATCTACGAGGTACGGACTGCGATACAAAAAAAAAAAAAATACAAAGCGTAAAGGTGCGTTTACATTCAGCCATACTCAACCTTTCTGTGCGGCCCCAAAATATTTCTTTAATTCGGCATAAAAAAAAAAAAAAGAAACAAATTTTCATGAATATTATAAGAAAAATATTTAAATAGATATATGTGCTGCACGCATAGGCGTAGGTGAAGGGGAGGTTTGAGGGGTTCAAACCCCTCCCGTTGATAAACTCCTCTAATGGAAAAACATGTACGCTTTTCATGAGAAAAAATTCACAAGTGTATAAAACATCAATAATAGACATAATATTAACTAAAAAAAAATACTTTTAATTCTAATAAAATTATATTATTAAATCAATTGTAAATGTATATAAACGGATATTCAATAATAAGTAAATGGTCAATGTTTACATTTTTTCCTCGACTCAAATGTATAATGTTAACTATTACATTTTGTACCTTTCTGTGTTTTATCGAGTTCTACATGCATTTTAACGTATTAGAAAATAAAAATAGACATAGTTCCACCATGGGTATTTTTCGCTTTTTGGTTAGGATTTTCGAGATTTTTTTAGGAGAAGTAGAAATATATGCGAGAGTAGGTGTGTTAAATTTTTAGCTAATAATATCTATAATTAAAATTTATATTAGATAAAACCAAAAAAAAAAAAAAACACAAGGTAATTCTAAAATAGTATATTTACACCAAAGGAGATAAGATTTTTTTGAAGAAACGGTCGCTTGTATTACACTATTGTTGATAATGGGTGAAAATTTCAAATTTCTAGTCCTATTAGTTTCAGTGTTAAAAATATTGAGCAAATATTTCTATACGAAAACGTGTACAAATAAAAAACAAAAGAAAAAAGAAACATCATTGTAAAAACACTATAGCTTCTTTACTCCTCTCAGAATCTAAAATGTGTTTAAAGCAGATATTTTCAGATTTTTCTAAAAAAATTTTTTAGTTAATTCAAACAATTGTGTAAATTTTTGTTTACTATTATTTGGTGAATATATCAAGCGATTTCATTTTCCTAGCACCATTGTTTTTTTAGTACCAACTAAGTAATAGTAATATTTAACGTAGAAAATATGTTTTTGCATATTTTACTCAAATTTACAATAGCTTTTTTTTTACGTTTCTATAAACTTTTGAGAATTTCGAAAAACAACCTCTATTAACCATACCTACTAAAATTTGGTTTAGCTCTCATGCGTTTAGTCAAAAATTTAACTTTTGAACCCCTCCCATTCAAAATCTATACTGACGCTCCAGGCTGCACGCCATTATAAGAAGAACAATTTTGTTTAAAGTGGTGTATTTGAATAACTAATCTGAAAACATATTTATTTGCGAATATTTTGCTCGTATTCAAAGACGAAATATACAAAAAATGTGTAAGAAATCGGATTACTAAAATTATCACCATTACTGTATGTTTATATCGAATAAAAATTTGTAAGGGGTCCACTCAGAATCTAAAATGTTTTCAATTTGGACCATCCTCTTCTTCGTTGAATTGTATACCTTTTATACTGTGATATTAAGAGGGAATATATAAATATATATACATATATAATAACTAACGTAGACAATGCCCGTAGAATTAGTTTAGCATAGTAAGTAATTTTAGGCCTGTGAGAAAATAAGGATTAAGTGTCGATGAGGCAAATGAGCGGAGACAAAAATATAAAATAAATAAAGTGTGTGCTTCGCTCATCAGGGTGTACTTTGCACGTCGGGTGGGATTCTCTTTACGGGTGTATTGAATTTTAAAGAAACGATAAATCATTTCTTTTGTTCGATAATCAGTACATTTATATCATCCTTGTTGCGCCATTTGGCGCCATGCATTATCGATGTTCGAGAAGATTCTCATCAAAATCCCCTCCTAGAAGACACAAGACGCGGTTGCACAGACACACATCGGTGTTGTACACCGAGAAAAGTACTACTTTGTGTGTGACTGCCGCGCGAGTCACTGCCGCGCGCCCTTTGTGCGTGAGTTCGG
>JAIPRM010012967.1:0-11748 GCA_025469315.1 Stegophylla sp. TES_Ste_2020 | reverse complement strand
TGATCGAAACTTTTGGACAAGTATTTCTATACGAAAAAGTGTTAACAGAAAAAAAAAAAGAAAAAAATAAATAAATAAACATCATTGTAAAAACACTAGCTTCTTCACTTTGTTCAGAATCTAAAATGTTATTGTTATTGTTTGTTTGAAAAAATAAATTATTATTATTATTATTATTATAAGTATAAAAGAATTTTCGATAAGTTGATATTTTAGTCATATTATCTAAAAACAACGAATTTTCTCATCAACGCGTACGTTTATCTCTTGTGATAATACGTGTTACTTTTATACACCTATTATATTAACATATAATTCTAATCGTATGTGTCATACACATTGATTTGTTAAAAAAATTAATTAACCATCAACCCCTGAAAATAATTTTTATTCCGGACTCCTTTAAAACATATGTATATATATATATATTTTTATTATTTAATTAATAAAGTTTTCCTGACATCTGGCCATCTAAACTCAAAGTGAACATAATACAATTTTTCGACATTAAGAAAATGAATAATATAAATAATTACAAAATCAGTACAAATGATAATAATATATGCACAGTATTTTACAATTTTCTATGTTTTCACTATGTTATTAAGTACATTTATGATTTAATTAAGAATTAAAAAAAAAAAAAAAAAAAAAAAAACAAAAACAAAAGGTAAATAATTAGAGTAGAAGGTCGTGTGGACGTCCACGCTTGAGACGGCGGCGCACAGAAGGAGGGACACTTAGATTGTAGTATTTCGAACTGCTAGCAGAATGTAAGTGATTGAAGAAGTTCATTGTTAATTTCTTTATATAATCTGTAAAACACATGTATATGATATGGAATTCAATAACTATTTAAACATTTTATTGATATAAAAATTACATTTTATACTTTAATACATTTGCTTACGTATTTGCTTACGTTGTGTTACAAATGTACACGTCAAACAGCAATATACGAATTGCGACCATTTTTTATTATTTTTTATTTTAATAAACCGTAAAATCACTGTCATTTGTGCAAAACAGTAAAATAGTGATTACTGTGATAATATTAAAATAATAATAAATCATATTTTTAATTAATAAAAAATGTTTAAAAATCAATTCGGAAATTATGAAACGATAACAGTTAAACGTTTCAAGACTCTAGTACCTATTATTGTGTATTTATTAATATATTTGTGCATTATTACTACCAAAACTAAAAACTTAATATTTTGATTGGACCTATTTACAGTTTGTAATCCGATTTTCTATAGTCTTCCCCAAATTTTAGAAAAACAATTATGAATTTCGAAAAATTTGTCTGCGTCAATTTGAGATGATTTTGAATTTAACGATAGATGACTATCCGAAAACGCACGGAAAGTAAAAAAAATAATAAACAATGCGAACTTCTTCGCTTTACTCGGAATCCAAAATCGGAGCAAACGGCAAAAAAGGCAAATCATCACATAATAAAATTTCAAAAAAATAAAAAAAATTTATCTAGATAAAAACGCATATTTATCTTTGTATAAACAATTTCTATTCGTTTTTCCAGGACACTGATTAAACCAGGATCCCAGGACGATTGATTTTGTATAGGCGCGGTGTGTGAGAAACGAATTTTCACCGTTATTCTGCCCCAATCATATTCCGTTTTCAAACCTAGGGCAGGATGTAAGTATTTTTCTAGATCTCGTTTCTCAAAGAAATAAATCTCGTTTCGGAATAATCTCAATATGTATAATATACATATATGGGAGGGAGTGGGGGTTGGATGACTGGCAATATCGCGAATCGTTACGCGCGTATACAGAGACGACTGCAGTGGAGTGTAATATACTTTTCGCTCAGGATCTATTCTCGTTTGATTTATCATAGCGATAAATATCATAATATTATGTGTATTCGACGATCTAATATACATAGAATATATTTAATTGTAGAATTGTATAAATTTTAAAAAGGTATAAAGAAATTAAACGTTTCATAAATAATAAGTGAATTTATAGAAAGGTATATTAAAAATTAAATACTAAATATTTTTGTAATTATTTGACATTTTCCATATTATATCATACAGTTATTTAAAATGTTTGTCCAATTACATCCAATAATATTATATTCGTAGAAAAATAATATTTGGATACAAAAACCCTCGTTAAACACTATAAGTGCAACTTGGAAAATATTTTTATTTTTTTTTTTTGGGGGGAGGGGGGGATAATATGTTTATTTGATTGATTTAGCCCCCCCTCCAAAAAAAAAAAAAAGGTGTACATTATTAAATTTGTAAAATTTTTTTTTTTTTTTTTTTTTTTGGGGAGGGGGGGATAATATGTTTATTTGATTGATTTAGCCCCCCCCAAAAAAAAAGGTGTACCTTATGTAATTTTCAAAACTTCTGAGGGGCTATGAGTTATTTTGAGGGGTCTTAGCCCCCTCAAGCCCTCCTCCTCTAATTGCGCTTATATGTTGAACGCGTATGTCAGTGGATGGAATTTCGCGGATAAGTTTCCTATTCGCCGTCAATCGTCCACAAACCGCACGGCCAATAATGATTGGATCGTTTGAGTGCGCTTTACAATAAATCAAACCGGTTGACGACTGAAGATTATTGAGTAGTCATTATTTTTCGTCGGCCGAGCAAAAAAAGTGAAATCATCCGTGAAATAATTTATGCCGTCATTGTCGACTCGCGCGAAATTCGGTCGAAGAATATCGTTCCGGCGGCGGACGGAGAATAATCCAAAAGCGAAAATCGAATACTTTGTCGCGGACGAGTAATGGGTTTAACGTATATACATAACAATATTATAATACCTACGCGTATTGTGCGGGAGATTTTGAGAATGGGATTTGGAGGGGAAAAAAAAAGAAAACGTTCTGTAAATAACGCCCGTTTCTCCGAATCGCAAAAATATGTTTTATCGATTGTGCACTTGAAGAAAAATGAAAAAGAATTCAATGGTCGATTAGAACGACGTCGTCGTCAGCTCCGTCGCCATTGAATTTCGTTTGTCAGGAAACGAATAAATCTCGTGTCTTATATTTTCGAAACGACGCGACGACGGTTAGGTTGGGTTAGGTTAAATAGTATACACCACGACAACGTTCCTCCAACGGTGGGCGACATTCATCGGAATTATTGGAGTATATAATAATAATAATAATAATACAGTGGTTCTTAACCTTTTTTCTGATGACGGAACACTTAACATATTTTATAAGATTTTTTAGTTATGTACGTCTTATAATAATTGACCAATAGCCAGATAAGAATAAAAAAAAAACTCAAAGGCTAACAAGTTTATCCGTTTGATAAGTATTGATCTTAAGCAATTTATCGAAAATCTGGAAGACTTAGAACGGATTTTAGGGAGGAAGATCCCAAGCCTCCTTATTTCCGCATAATAGATCTCATACTGTTTGTGTTTTTAGAAGTCGATGAAAATCAAAATTTTAAGTAGTCTATGATGGGTAAAGGTTTCAATGAATTTTAGATGCTGAGCGAAGGAAAGAAGCTAGTGTTTTTACAATGATGTTTATTTTTTTTTTCCTTTTTTTATTTTTTTGTGTGTACACATTTTCGCATAGAAACGATTCTCCAAAAGTTTTCGACTAGCCACTTTTTGAAATCGGATTTGTCTCTTGACAGTATTTTAAAGAGGTAATTTTTCGAAGTTCTCAATCATTTTCTCAAAATATCGGAAAAACTACCGGAAAATTTGACAATAAAAGACTGGGAAACTGATTTTTTTTTTGTTTTGTCCAAATTTCATGGAATATATAGACAGACGATGGTATTAGAAATATTTTGGTGCGAGAAAATTTTGAAAATATAAAGAAAAAAAATTTCGGGAATTTTTTCTAACATTTTTTCCCATTTAGTTTTAAGTTTTGACGGAACACCGGTTAAGAACCATTGATATAATAATATCACGAAAAGAAAATAATATTCAACTGGTACCAACCACCAGGTGTTTACCCGCAGCTCCGTCGGCAGTCGATAACAGCGAAATTTAATTTCTTTAATGGCGTTTATAGGCCCTCCACGTGAATATACAATAATAATAATATTAATAATATAATATGACCGCGCGAGTTCATATATTGCACTTTCACAACAAAACGAAATTACACTACGCGCGGTTCCATGAGCTCCAATAGTTCCATAATTTATTATTATTATTATTATTAGACGTGGGTAATATAATATGCTTGTACGAAACTATACTCATCAACGTCATTCGTCGTCGTCGTCGTCACCACGTGTCCCTCCCCCCTCCTCTCCCCTAAGCTAATTTGTTCGAAATACATTAACAAAATAATATTGCACACACACACACACACACACACACACACACACTAAATAAACTATTTAAATTTTTTCAATTATTTTTAACCAATAATTGCTTGTGTTTTAAATAATATAGCAATTATTAATGTTAAAGTAAAAGTCGTTTACGGTGCCTGACTTTCGAGAATAATCGGAAAAACCTTACATTGAGCCGCGGACCGGATTTGTACAAGAGGGTTGTAGTATGGGTTCAAACTCTCTCCGGAATTGTGGAAAAACGAATAAATATTATATTTTTGTAGAGATAACTTTGCCGGCGGCGCGGTTTTATTTTATTGTGTAAACGATAAATTCAATGTCTCCGAGTCATTAAAATGCAAATATAAATATAATTAATAATAATTATGACATGGGCGTAGATAAGGGGGGTGGGGTGTTTTGGGTGTTCAAACACCCCCCGAAATTAAAAATAAAACGATTTTGAAATAAATATTTTGAATTAAACTCTATTAAATTAAATTAAATTAAACAATTTAATCGAGACAATTTCACGAGATTCAACGCCAGAAGAATATTATGGAAAAACACTTTTTAGATTCTGAATGAAGTGAAGAAACCAGTGTTTTTACAATGATGTTTATTTATTATTATTTTTTTTTTTCTGTGTACAACTTTTCGTATAGAAATACTTGTCCAAAAGTTTCGATCAATAACTTAATTAAGTTGATCCGAATTTTATGAAAATTTAAACATAGATAGAAAATCATATAAAAAAGATTTTGGCGCAAGAAAATTTTGAAAATGTGAAAAAAAAATTTGGACAGTTTTTGAAAAATTTTTTTTTTCTTATATTATCAACTTCCTTCGTTCAGAATCGTTTTACTGAAGAAATGATTTATCGTTTCTTTAAAATTTAATACGCCCGTCAAGAGAATACCACCCGTCGTGCGAAATACACCCATCGTGCGAAGTATGTCCGGCTTTTTTTATACCATTTCTTGATCATTCTGTTTTCATTCATTTTATCTTTTGAAAATATTATGTCTAATAAAGTTGTTTTTACATATGAGAAAGATGTCATTAATTTATGGGATTTTTACAAGACAATACTTTCGAATCATCAACAGTTGAATTCGGAATATTTATTGTGGAAATCCAAATGGGTAAAAGAAAAAGAAGATTGTAGACCATTATTCAACATTTGAAGCATTTTTAAAAAATGTGATTCTGAATTTTTTCCAAATATATTATTTCTACACTTCCCGTATCAACTACAACTGCAGAAAGAACTTTTTCAACATTACGGCGTATTAAATCATATCAGAGAAAGTCGACAGGAAATGAACGATAAAACGGTATAACGAATTCCAGAGAATAACTGGACTTGCTTTGCTAAGTGTTCATCGTGAAATTAATATTGACCCGAAAGAAGTAATCAATATATTTAGACTTCGATCAAGAAGACAAGGTTTTATAATTTAATTTTATAATTTTTATTCTTATAATTTTTTTTTTATATTTCTAAATTTGTAATTTATATGGACAAAATATTGCATTGGTATTCAATTTTATTAAATAAATAATTCATATTTAATTTTAATGTTTTATAGTATTAATATAATAGACCTAGACCAAAACCCCCTCCAAAAATATTTCCTACCTACACCCATGAATTATGACATTGATATTGACCGATGATATTATCAGATATTTGAATTTGAATTTTTAAGTTGTGTTAAGTACATTGGGTACTTTAAAGAATTTTTTAAAAAATAAATATTATAATAAAAATTATTAACATTTCAAAATAAGAATAAAACTTTTTATTTTGCAGTGAACATTTTGTTAACATATTATTATTTTTAAACAAGTACAAAATACATGTTAGTTTTGACCGATCAATATCGGTTTTTGACAACGAGAGTTTGTGAAAACTAGTTTTGATGGATTTCAACAGTAGCCTATGCCGTAGTTTCGTTTCCGGTCTATTTCGGAATCCATCTATATATTGTATAAATACGAGAATCTCATTCATAATACGAGTATATTATACTTTGTTTGAGATAATAATATACTCGGGGTCTTGCCAACCACTCATGACATCGCGCGGAAGTGTGGTGTCGTCAATAATAATTGTGACGTAGTGGTTATTTTCCTTATAATTATGCTAGGCTCTTCGCGGTCGGTAAACGTATACCGTGTAAACTCATACCCGTCCGTTGTAACTCAATACCCCGGCCGCGTGTCCATTTGGATCATCATCATCATCATCATCATCATCATCATCGTCGTCGTCGTCGTCATTGACCACTTTCTTTCCGTTCTTTTCTCTACGTCGCCTCCTACCTTCACGGCGCAGGACAATAATTACAGTCCATTACACATTATCATCTAGTTTACGCAGTGGTTAAAGTGAGAAAATCTAAGGAAGGGGGACTATAGTTCCTAAAAAATGAGAAGAAGCGTTCCCGAGCCACATCGAATTGCCTGTTTGCTTTTCACTCAAAGGCTAAAAATTATATTGATCAATATAAGTAGATTTCAAACATACTTACTTGGACAATAGTCTATAGGCCCCTATTAGTAATCCCCCTTAACCTACTCCACTATGTTTATTCGGATTAAATAAATTAACGTCGAAAAAAAATCGCCATATTTCTAAAAACCATAAAACAAACATAACATTGTAATCAAATAAAAAAACAATTATTTAATATTGTTCGAATATTTTGGTACTATGCCCTAGAAAATATTATTTATCAGCTTACAAATAACCAAATCCAAAACTATAACGGCAAAAAGTAAAGTAAAGTAAAGTATAGACAAGAAAGCCAGAAAGACATACTTCGCACTACCGATATTATTCGTTCTTCAGGTCACATACTCTTGGTGGATGTGTTGAAAATGACGACTATTATTATTCTTTATATTAACTTCCTTCGTTCAGAGTCGTCTTATTGAAGAAATGATTTACTGTTTCTATAAAATTCTACACGCCCATCAAGGGTATCTGACCCAAAGAGCGAAGAACATCCGTAGTACAATGCATGTTCGATTTTCTTATCTACACGTTACTTCACTTTTTTGTAATAATTTTGAAATTTTGACCATTCAAATAAATTTCTAATATTAACGCTTTCCACTCTTTTTAGTGATCAAAATTAAAGCGTCCCCCCGGAATTATGGGATTTGACTTAAAGGGGACGCTTGTTTGTATTCCAAAAAAGATAGAGGACTCCGTCTCCCTCCGTCCCCCCTCACTTTAACCACTGAGTTTACCGGCATATTTTATATCGTTTTTAATTTAATTTTCGGTGGTTTTTCCCAGCTACGTTATCAAAAGAAAATAACGTAAGTTTTTATAATTTTTATGTGTCAATTATTATTATTTAGAAAATTGGTGAACTTCAACTATTATTGTAAAGTGTAATAATTAGGGTCCGGATTTAAATGCACTGAAAATCCTCGAAAAATGCTCTAAAAACAGTTAAAAATATACCCTTAAAAAATGCATTTTATTGCGAAAATGCACTGAAAAAAGGTCCTACACATTTTAATATTTTAATTTATTTTACTATTTACCGTCTGTCGAGTCCATGTGACCCATGAGTAAAAATAAGATTCAATTTTTATAGCAACCACAGAGAGATTTATAGTGTTATTAAGGAAAAAAGCAAAAAATATTAATTAGTTAAATTTAAATTATTGACTTGTATAATGTACAGATAATATTATATATAAATTAAAATTGAAGGGTTACTGTTCAAATATGCATTAAAACGAACAAAATGACAAACGAAGAAATGATTTATCGTTTCTTTAAAATCCAATACACCCGTCGTGAGAAGTATGTCCGGCTTTTTTTTCTCTCATTTTCTAATTCTAGTTTTACAACCAATTTTAATACTTATTTGTGCAATTTTTATTTGAAATCTTTACTTTGTGGAGATCCAGGACCGTGAGTAATAAAGATTTCGACCGTTGAACCATTGAAATACAAAATATAATCTCGATTCTCGTACGCACAGCGCCCGCGGTTATCCCTGGGGAAAAATGAAATTATAAAACGCAAATATAATAAAATTATGTTGTAATAACAGGGAAAACAGTCGTCGCTCACTCCGCGCACAACGACGACACGACGTATTGTTTTTTGGATAATTATTATTTTGATTTATTTTCCTTGACAATTTTCCAAGAAAAACGCCAACGGTATTTAGATTAGAATATTTAAACAAAATTTAATAAACTGCGCGTACACACATCCCCCATCGCGTTGTACCTTTCGGTAAACTTGAATAATGCGTATGTATTTAATTCCGAGACGTTCGCTCTGTTCGGAATACCGCTTACGAAACAAAAATGTTTCTATTAATTATTATTATTTAAAAATGAAAAGTGCCCAGTAAGCGTTTTGTTAATATTACAAACGAATGGAGAATACACTAACGTGTTATTTGTTATAATAATATCAGTCGAGCGTATAATAATTTATTATCCTCGGAGACGTTCTAAGATTGAAAACTAAATTTTCGATTTTCATATGATTTCGATTACCGGTTTCGATTATGTTTACACTTTTGAAAATCGGTATTTGTTTATTTAAATAAAACTTCGCTTTTAATTTTGAAATTTAATTATTGAGGTTTGGTTTTGAACGTCGCAAAAGTCTTTTTTTTTATTTTAGCGTCCTTGAATTTTTCAATGAATTGAACTGAAAACGTTTGAACAACTCTAATTTTTTGATTTTTTGAACTTTGGATATATAGGCTTTTCCTTTTTTGGTTTTGTTTTCAAATTGGCCGTCGACTTTTTTTTGTTTTCAAATACCATTTTTAGATCTTTTTATTTATCAAACACGAATTTTCATTCTAAATGATTTCTACTGTTTAATAAAAACCATATAAAGCTTCACGCGAGTGTACAAAATAATATATTATTATTATTTTCTCTTATTTCGACCCAAAATTATTGAGAATTCATATTGTATGCTTAAATATTTACCGAGTACAAATCGCAAGCAAAATCTTTGCACAAGATTCGGCGGAGTTGGGAATTTATAATTAACGCGGTAACAATTGCTCACAATGATCTCGACATCTGTTACGTTTCAAACAATACAGTCAGTGGCGTATTTGAGGGGTGACGACGACGGAAGCAGTCATCTTTTGCCCGTGAGAATTTTCAAAATATAATACTTAGCACTTAGTACCATAAAGCCGAGTTCAATACTTTATCCCAGCCTTTTGCTACATACTATGTGACAACATATTTTCTACACAAATAACTTATATATATATATAGTATACACAGGGCCGGATTTACTTAAAAGACGCCCCTAGGCTAATAAAAAATCAACGCCCCTACTTCATAGTACATCATTTATTCAATAAGAGCTGAGAACTCCATTCCTTATTAATTTACCAATTTTATGACTATATAAAAATGTATAATGGATTAATTTAAAATTATTTTTAAGTCAACCTAAAAAATTAAGTCTTAAATATTTGTTGAGTAAGATTAGTATTCTAGTAGATGTTAAATTAAATTTTCAGATAGGAATTATATCTAGTATCTACAAAAAAAAAAAAAAAAAATGGCCCTGAGTATACACAATAATATTATGTATTGTTTATGAAATGATTTTAAGTGTGTATGTAACTTTCTTGTATTTGTTTGAATCATAATCGCTTTTCACACTGATGCTAACACACGCAGTTATAAACCCCGATTGTGTTTTACAGTAATAACACTTAGCTTTACCACATTAAAAAATCGTAACAATAATAAACCAAGAAAAATAATATTATAATATGCTTTCAGAAATCTGTCTGATATCTACTAGAATTTAAGAAAATTAAACTCGTTTAATCTATTAATAATACTATTTCATGTTTGAGGAGAAGCCTACGATACAACACTAAATCATTCTAAAAAAAAAAAATACGAAATAAAATAATAAAAGTTATTTAAAAAATTATGATGTGTATCACACAGAATATCTTTACAAAGAACTAATTATTGTACTGCCAGAGTAAAATATTAATCTTACAAAACATATTTGTAATTTATATACCTAATCAAAAATAACCTTATACGTCTGGTAATAAACGAAGGTATATAATACAAGACAATTACCTAATGTTAATATAACGCCCATTAATGCATTAAAAACTAACATAATCTACTTACTTACATATTATACAGAACCAAAAATACATAATAATAAGCTACCATTAGCCATTAAAACAATCGACTCCTTTTATTCGTTTGAAAACAATAATAATTTTAACTTGGCTGCAGAAAGAATGAAATATAGAACATCAAATATTTTATATCTATAAAAACAGTTACTTGTATATTGTATCATTTATAATAAGTGACTATATATATTTTTCCTACGTCGTTGTTACACTCGTTTCGAGTTGTTTGCTTCGATAAGTTTCGTCTCATCATGAGTTTAAAATTCGTATAAACGATTCAACTGTTACAATGTAAAACGTATTTGAATTATGGATTTGGATTTTCTCCTTAATCATCGAATACAAAAAACCGAAAAAATTCGAAAGAGACACTTACAATTCGAAAATATTCTATAATTCATTACAAATGATTTACAATATTATGCAAAATCAATGTTTAACAAAATCAATAATTTCAAGTAAGATGTGTAAAAACGACTAGCTTTAGCTATGAAATTGTTTTACAGAAAAGTAGTATATTATAACATATTCAGTAAATGGACAAGGATGGACAACATCTTAGATACATTTATATCTTGTGTCTAAAAACATTTTTTTTTGTGTATCTTGTTAATTTATTTTTTATTTTTTTTGAAAATAAATAATATTAAAAAATTCTACTTTAAAAATTATTTAAAAATTTAAAAGCAAAAATACGTATCATGTATTTTTTTTTTTTTTTGTGTTTTATTGCTGTTTTTAATCCGACAAATTCGTATAAACACTTACAAAAGAAACAAACAAATACATTTATCACGCATTTTATTATTTTCGAATTTGTTCGTTTACACATTATAATATTATAATATGTAAAGTGTTTAACCCAAAAAAATGTTGTGTTTCTAATGATAACTGTTCAATTCTATTTTATTGTTTATAAATCAGTGGCGGTGAACCTAATACGGAACACATGCCAAAGTTGGCATGTTCTCCGAATTCCAGTGACACGCAAAAATGTATTATACCTAATAATCTTTTAGATTCTGAACGAAGTGAAGAAGCTAATGTTTTTACAATGATGTTTATTTTTTAGATTCTGAACAAAGTGAAGAAGCTAGTGTTTTTACAATGATGTTTATTTATTTTTTTTCTTTTTTTTTCTGTTAACACTTTTTCGTATAGAAATACTTGTCCAAAAGTTTCGATCAATAACTTATTGAAACCGGATTCGCCTCTAGATTGTACTTTAGAGAGGTCATTTTTTGAATTTCTCAATTC